>BQNB010024834.1:1955-17824 GCA_026074375.1 Tanacetum coccineum
AATGCTCATGGCCATCCGCGAGTTTTTTAAGTTATTCTGTTGTCGGCATCGACGAACACCGAATATTAACCTGAACGCGAAGTCCTTGAGAGGGGTTTAGCAACAAAGAAGAATATATCATTTTCTTTTGTACTATGATGTTCTGTATTCAATAACTTATATTCATAGGCACATCCGAATAGTAACTTTAGAGTTTTAGTTACATTTTTGTTATCCATTCTTATATGATGACTGCATCCCCATTATATCTTGCAAACGCAAATGCCCTGCAGCGGAGAGGGGTTGCAAACGCCCCGCAGCGGAGCGCGGGCAAACCCCCTCGTTTGTTAAACATTCCTTAAAATATACTAGTAATTATTTATTGTGCTAAATTACCGAAAATATGTAATTTCTATTTTTATTTCAAAAGACAGTAACACATATTTTTGGTAAATTAGCACTATATCAAAAGTTTGGTTGGTGTGAAAGTTATTTGAATCAAAGAAATAATTTAATTTGAATTCGGTTTGGTTTGGTTCGATTTTTTGCTTTACACATAAAAAAATTAACTGAACTAATCGAACTGAATAAACCAAATAATCCGATAACCGAACCTATAAATATCACTATAACTAATAATAGAATCATCACTCTTTTTAATAGGGGTGTTGATCGGTTCGGTTATCGGGTTGTTTGGTGAGTCCGGTTCGGTTTTTTTTGGGTCAACCCGAAAATCGAACCGAACTAGAATTCAACCTAACCGAAAACCGAATTTGAATTCGGTTCGGTTTTCGGGTTGAGCCGAATAACCCGAATTACATCGTTTATTTAAAAAAAAGGGGGTGTTAGATATTAGAAAAAGACTCGGTCACCCCGTGTATTTTACCGTTTATTGTTGCTCGTAGTTAAGTAGTTAATGTATAACATTCGGTAATGGGCAAGGTATTAAACCCAACGTGTAAGCCCACTACCAAGGCATTAAGGCCGGTTTGTTTAGCACTATATAAGCCTCTTCCATGCCATGGAAGAGGTGGGTTAGTCATTTACATAATACAAGTTCATTTTATCTCTCTAGAAAGTTCTCTCTCACTTTCTCACTCTAGAACTTGGCTAATCCACTAGTCATCTAATTGTGTTATGATTTCTAATATCATACAATTGGTAATAGAACACATGGGATGATTAGCTAGATTGTGTGTACGTTTTCTTGGTTTGTTTAGATCAAAAGTTTGGTTTTTAAAGGTTTAGTCTTGCTCTTGATTTTCTTTGATCTTGACGTTTGTGATGTTAAAGTTCATGTTTGTATAGTTGCTATAGCCTTTTAGTACCAAGTTGTGTAAAAGAAACCAAGCAAAAACGTTCAAAAGGGTGATTTTTAGGTGTTTTGAGGTGAAAAAAACCAATATTTTCTATCTAGCGAGTTACGTATAGCGAGTTACAGGTTAATTGAAGACTATTTTCTAGCGACTTGTGAACAGGAACGCTGTCCATTTAATTTCTTGCTAGCGAGTTGTCAAGTCTCTTCCAGCGAGTTACGTATAGCGAGTTACAGGTTAATTGAAGACTATATTCTAGCGACTTGTGAACAGGAACACTGTCCATTTAATTTCTTGCTAGCGAGTTGACAAGTCTCTTCCAGCGAGTTACAGGGCAGCGAGTTGTGGAATTTTGGACTTTTGGACTAAATTTTTTCAAATTGATTTATTTCAACCTGTAATCCTAACAAACTTGAACAACAATTCACCATTTCATACAATCCATCACCACTTTTAACATACACTCACTAATCATTGTTCGATCAACTTTAATCATTTCACAACCAACTAAGATGGCTAATTTCCGGAAGATAACCAATGTGCCGGTTCCGATTCCCGACCACCAATGCTTGATAGGACTGTGACTTTCATCAATCACGGCAACAACTGCATTGTCTGTATTGTCGGTAAAGAAATGGGGTGAATATCCTAAAGTCGATTGATGAAGGACCATTTCAGATGGGGACTTTTGCGGGAAACACTTGCTGAAGGGAAACTGAAGTGGGTCCTACATCTAGGTCCAGAACGACCTCGAGTCTATTCTGACCTTGTACACTCGACATAAGAGAAAGTAACACACGCTGACATACAGGAAACATACATCCTACTTCAAACACAAGGGTTTGCCAAAGGACATCTACACCCTTATTAATCATTACACGGATGCAAAAGACATATGGGATAATGTGAAGATGCTCCTGGAGGGTTCGAAATTAACAAAAGAAGACCGTAAATCACAACTGTATGATGACTTTGAACACTTCCGCCAGCACAAAGGAGAGACTATTCACGATTACTATGTCCGGTTTGCATAACTCATCAACGACATGAGGAACATCAAGATGACCATGTACAGAATGCAGTTGAACTCTAAGTTTGTTAATAACATGTTGCCAGAAGGGTAAATTTTATAACAGCAGTGAAAACTCCACACATGTTTGAGGGACTCCAACAATGATCATCTTATGCGTATTCTAAAGCAGCACAGGCACATTCCAATGGAACAAAATGATGTTGATAACGATTCACTCGAACAACAATTGTTGGTCCTCTCGCCTTGATGGTCTAATGTTGTACCTCAAGCAATACTATCATAATCATCTACAACTCCACCTACCACATATGTTTCAACCACACTTTGCGACAACACTCAACCTTGACTCGGGTCACTCTCCACGGACAACTTAATTGAAAACTTAACCAACACACTTGCCCTACTCACCTAATCATACAAAACATACCTACCTCAAACAAACAATCAACTCATAACTTCATCAAATACAAGGAACCAAGCCACAGTTCAAAACGGCAAGGTTGTGGTTCAGAATGTTTTGAAGGTCTACAAATATAGCCAGGGGAAACAAATGCAACGTGGTGCAGTGTAGCTGGAATGGGGGGAGCTCCAAACAGAGTTGGGAATGCAAATCCAAGTCAAGCAAGACAGATTAAGTTCTAACAACTGCATACGATATAGGCCACATAGCAAGGAACTGCACTTAGCCCAAGCGGCCACATAACTTCAAATACTTCAAAGGGGTAGCACTGGATGAAGAGCAGTTACTGTTTCTTGCAGGTGGACAAGACAATGTTGTTGATGAGGATGTGGATGAGCAACCAGTGCACGATTTAGCACTCAATGTGGAGATAATGAGTGTTTTAAAAACTGATGATTGTGTATGCTTTGACTCTGATGTGGATAGAGGCTCCTACATAGCACAGACCATGTTCATGGAAAATCTATCATCCGCAATGAAATTCCCTAGTAACATGATACGATAAGATTTTAGGTTTCTTCAAAAGCTAGTTGATGATAAATTACGTTTAATATAATATGTAATTAATTTATAATACGTTGATCGTTAATTAATAATGATAAATGTGTCAATGTTTAATAAAATCGGGTTTTATAATATTTATTTATATTTTTATAATTTATATAAAAATATAATATTTTATATTTTTAAGAATGCAAATTTGGCAATAATTTCCCTTGATTTAATAATATTTACAAAGTTAATCCTTTATATATATGAAGTATATATATATAAATTAATCCCTTGACTTTAAAACTTGGCAAAACAGCCCTTGGAGTTATAACTTTAATATAATTACAGAAATAGCTCTTGTAGTTATTAATTTCCAAAAGTTACAGTATATACCCCTTGCATGAGAAATATTTACAAAATAAGTCCAAAATTCATAATAAGGTATTTTTTCAATATAGAAAGCTAATTGTAGGTTATAGCTTATTAGAATAAGCTAAGATAAGAAGCTTTTACTAGCTTAAAACTTATCAAAAGAGCTTATGAGCTTAAGAATCACAAAATGGGTCGTTTGGTTTATAAAATTCAACCCGATGGGTTTAGGTTTTTAGGGTTTGATAATAAATTTATAAAAATGGAGGGAAATATATTCAAATGTTATGTTTAAGTAACTTGTAAATATGATTTGGATGCTTGTACATTCATTTTATATGTAAATTTTACATATAATTAGGGTTTAGACATAAACGTTAACGGATAAAGCTCATTTGATGATATTATCATAAAAAGCTATGTTAAATAGATAACGTACATGTTATAGAGGATAATAGATTATTGACTTGACATGTTATGATGTTTGCTTGATATAAACATAGATAGAGATAGCATAGATCGTTGCGTGAACTTGTTTACTTTAGAAATATAAATTATGATACGTAATGGAATGGAATGAAACGAAATTTTATTCTCGCGAAAAAGTAGAATTTAATATAATACATAGAGATTACATTGATGAAATACTAGAAAATTATGGGTTGTTATATAAGCCCACTACCAAGGCCTTAAGGCCGGTTTTGTTGTCACTATATAAGCCTCTTCCATGCCATGGAAGAGGTGGGTTAGTCATTTACATAATACAAGTTTAATTTATCTCTCTAGAAAGTTCTCTCTCACTTTCTCACTCTAGAACATGGATAATCCACTAGTTATCTAATTATGTTATGATTTTCAATATCATACAATTGGTATGAGAGCACATGGGATGATTAGCTAGATTATGTGTGCGTTTTCTTGGTTAGTTTAGATCAAAAGTTTGGTTTTTGAAGGTTTATAGTCTTGTTCTTGGTTTTCTTTGATCTTGACGTTTGTGATGTTAAAGTTCATGTTTTTATAGTTGCTATAGCCTTCTAGTACCAAGTTGTGCAAAAGAAACCAGGCAAAAACATTGAAAAGGGTGATTTTTAGGTGTTTTTAGGTAAAAAAACCAAAATTTTCTATTTAGCGAGTTAAGTTACTGTTTGAAGTTCTTCGCAGCGAGTTAGGGTACTGTACTGGCGAGTTGTCAGAATAGTACACTGTGTGTCAGAAAGTACTGTGTCAGCGACTTGTCTTCTTGTGCAGCTAGCGAGTTAGGCAGCGAGTTAACTTCTCTTGCAGGTAGCGAGTTAGATCTAGTGAGTTACAGGTTAATTGAAGACTATTTTCTAGCGACTTGTGAACAGGAACTCTGTCCATTTAATTTCTTGCTAGCGAGTTGTCAAGTCTCTTCCAACGAGTTACGACCAGCGAGTTAGACAGCGAGTTAACTTCTCTTGCAGGTAGTGAGTTGGATCTAGCGAGTTACAGGTTAATTGAAGACTATTTTCTAGCGACTTGTGAACAGGAACTTTGTCCATTTAATTTCTTGCTAGCGAGTTACGACCAGCGAGTTACAGGGCAGCAAGTTGTGAACTTTTGGACTTTTCAACCAATTTCTTTAAATTAACTAATTTCAACCTGTAATCCTAACAAACTTGAACAACAATTCACCATTTCATACAATCAATCACCACTTTTAACATACAATCACTAATCATTGCTCGATCAACTTAATCATTTCACAATCAATTATGATGGCTAATCTTTCGAAAGACATCCAATGTGCCAGTTTCGATACCCGACCACCTATGCTTGATAGGAGTGACTTTGCATCATGGCAACAACGTATTCGACTGTATTGTCGGGGAAAAGAGAATGGGGTAAACATCCCGAAGTCAATTGATGAAGTACCATTTCAGATGGGGACTACTAGAGACACACTTGCTGAAGGAACAGAAGGTGCCCATCAACTTGGTCCAGAACGAGCTCGAGTCTATTCTGATCTTTCACCTAAAGATAAGGATAGGTATAACGCTGACATTCGGGCAACAAACATCCTACTTCAAGGGTTACCAAAGGACATCTACACTTTTATCAATCATTACACAGATGCAAAGGACATATGGGATAATGTTAAGAGGCTCCTGGAAGGTTCGGAATTAACTAAAGAAGATCGGGAATCACAACTGTATGATGACTTTGAACACTTTCGTCAGAACAAAGGAGAAACTATTTACGACTACTATGTCCGGTTTGCCAAACTCATCAATGACATGCGGAACATCAAGATGACCATGTCCAGAATGCATTTGAACTTAAAGTTTGTTAATAATATGTTGTCTGAATGGGGTCGATTTGTAACAGCAGTGAAACTGAACAGAGGATTGAGGGACTCCAACTATGATCAGTTGTATGCTTATCTAAAGCAGCACGAGGCACATGCCAATGAGAACAAAATGATGTTGGACCGATTCACTCAATACACTGTTGATCCTCTCGCCTTGATGTCCAATGTTACACCTCAGCAGTACTACTCATAATCATCTACAACTCCACCTCCCATATATGTTCCACCACACTTTACGGACAACACTCAACTTGATTCGGGTCTCTCTCCAGCGGATAACTTAATTGAAAACTTAACCAACACACTTTCCCTACTCACCCAATCATACAAAACATACCTACCTCAAACAAACAATCAACTCAGAACTTCATCAAATACAAAGAACCAAGCCACAGTTCAAGACGGCAAGGTTGTGGTTCAGAATGTTCAAGGTCGACAGAATAGAGGTCAGGGGAACAATGCACAGGGTGTAGGTGCAGCTGGATATGGGTGAGCTTAGAACAAAGTTAGGAATGCAAATCCAGGTCACGCAAGACAGATTAAGTGCTACAACTGCAACGGTATAGGCCACATAGCAAGGAACTACACTCAGCCAAAGCGGCCATAGAACTTAGAATACTTCAAAGACAAGATGTTGCTGATGCAAGCTCAGGAGAATGGGGTAGCACTGGATGAAGAGCAGTTGCTGTTTCTTGCAGGTGGACAAGACAATGTTGTTGATGACGATGTGGATGAGCAACCAGTGCACGATTTAGCACTCAATGTGGATAATGTGTTTCAAGCTGATGATTGTGATGCTTTTAACTCTGATGTGGATGAGGCTCCTACTACACAGACTATGTTTATGGGAAATCTATCATCCGTAGATTCTGTTTATGATGAAGCCAATCCGTCTTATGATTCGGACATTCTATCTGAGGTATACGATCATGATCATTATTAGGATGCTGTTTGTGAACATCATAAAGTACACAAGATGCATGACGATGTACAACCTAACTACGTTGTTGACTCACATGCTGATTATACGAGTGATAGTAATATAATTCCGTATGATCAGTATGTAAAGGACAACGCAGTGCCAATTATACAAAGTAATATATCTTCTGTACCAAATGATGCATACATGATGATGTTAAATGATATATATGAACCGTTTGCCAAATGTGTCTCTATAACCACACAGAACAATGTAATTGATAATCAATTAACTACTGAACTTGCAACATATAAGGAACAAGTTGAACTGTATGAAAGACGGGCCAAGTTTGATTTAACAGAAAGAGAACAAAAGATTGATGAACAATTAAGAATAGTTATCACTGATGTCACAACTGAGATTTGAGCAGGTTAGTTTATATCATTAGAAATGGCTAAGAGTTTATTTTATGTGTTTAAGTGTGTGCTATGTGATTATATGTGTGCTAAGTGAGTTAAGTATGTGCATGATATCATTTTGAGGTGTTTGGGCATCTCATTTTGAGTATGTTTGTGTTGGATTATGAGTATTCCATTTGTTCACGTTTAGTGATAAAGGAAAATAATGGCGTATTGCATGTAATACTACGTCAATAGTTGGATCATTTAGTGATAAGCGTTTATGAGAATTATGGCATTTTAGAAATGAAATAAGTGAGTGAAATATAGAAGTTTGTGGCAAACTTTCTAAAAATAGAAAGTGGTTTGGTGAAATGAATGTTATTTTTAGAAAGGTTAGTAAATAGCGTTTAAGTAAAAAGGTTTAATCAAATTAGCTTAGGTTTTTATAAAAACTTAAGGTAATAAAGTAAATTAGTTAATTAATAAATTAAATATATATATATACCGTAATATTAAGGAAAAAATTTTGAAAAAGGAACTTCATTCTGTAAAAATGCTACTTACCTCTACCGTTAACCATAACAAGTCAATGATAGAAGAAGTTACGTCTCTGAAAAAGGATTTTAAACAGAAAGAAAATAAATACCTTGAAGAATTTTTGGACATGAAAGCTTTAAAATAAAAGGTCGAGGATAAATTATACAAACAAGACCAGTCTCTTCAAACAGTTCACATGTTGTGTAAACCAAAGGCCTATATGATGAACAAAATAAGGTAGCTATTGGCTACAAAAACCCTTTATGTCTCACCTATGCAAAGCAAGTTCAGCCTGCCCTATAAAATGGTCATGAAATTATCAAAACCAATCATGTCCCAGCCATAGTGCACAACTCAGAGGATACCCTACATATAGCTAAAACCACTAGGAAGAAAATGAATGACAAGATGAATGACCCAGAGTGTGTGAAAAAGAAAGTTAAGATTGCACCACCTGATTACTCGAAAGAGAATTATTTAGCGACTTTCACACCACATAAACAATTGACCCCCGAGTAGATATTTTGGTCCAACGATCTCATCAAGATGAAAACAGAAGCTCTCAAGAAGCAGACCACAACTTCACGACCAATCAAAGCGTTGACGATGTATCCACCAAATACACCTACAACGCTTGTTCCCACGGTGATTCCAACAAAAAGTCAAGTGAAAATTAATATTTTTACACTTATACAACTTTTTTCGGAATTTGAAAAACCTGTAAAAAGAGAATTACACCAACTGGGCTCACTGAAGGGGAAAGGGGTTTTGAACAAACCAAGGAATGTTATCTCACCGAGGTCATTCCATTTTTTAAAACACTTAAAGAACATTTTGAGGGCATTCAAAAGGCTCTAACTAAAGAAATTAAAGAAATGAAAGACATTTTTGAAGAGTTGGAAGCTGAGGTTGACCAGAACGTTGTCAATAGGAAGCATGATGAGATTGAGCGGAAAAACCTTCTTATTGCAAATGATAATTTAATTGCTGACTGCTTGTCCAAAGAAGTGTTTTATGTTGCAACGAATTCTGAGCTTAATGTGTCTAGATTTACTAAAATGCATGATGCCCACACTATTGTTGAAGCACGTTGTCTGGAACTTGAAGCAGAGCTTTCTAATTTACGTGATAAGGTTCAAAAAGATGATCATACTGAATTAGTAAAACGTTTTTCCAATCTTGAGGTAAATCACCTAAATTTACAATTAAAGTATCAAAATCTTAAAGAAAGTTTTGGAAACAAACCATCTCCACCCGCTAGAGATACTCCTGATTTTGATTCAGTCTTTATAATCGGAAAAATGAAAGCTTCCATTCAAGGAAAGGACAACACCATCAAAAAGTTGAAAATGCAAATCTCTCAATTACAAGAGACCCGTAGTGAAGCAGACCGTACTCTTGATTTCAGGGCTTTAGATTTTCAGATCATCTAATTAACTGAAAAAGTTACCACCCTTCAAGAACAAAATGAGCTTTTTAGGGCAGAAAATGCAAAAGTTAAGCAGCATTACAAGGAATTGTATGATTCTATTAAGATCACGCGTGCTAAGCATATAGAACAGACAACTGCCTTAACAACTAAAAATGAGAATCTGAAAGCCCAAATACATGAAAATCTAAAATGCAACACCATAGATTCTGTTAAACCAAGAGTTCTTGTGCCCGGTAGGTATGCTATAGATGTTGAACCGATTCCCCCTAACATTAGGAACAATAGGGAAGTTCATCTAGATTATCTCAAGCATCTTAAGGAAAGTGTTGAAACCCTTCGCGAGATAGTAGAGGAAGCTAAGGTTGAAAGACCATTAGATAGATCACTTGCATCTGCTTGCCTTTATACTAAACACTCTCAGGAACTATTAGAATATGCGATTGACACTTGTCCTAAAGACTTCAATCAAAAAGATAAAAAGCATGCATATACCCCTTTAAATAAGAAAAAGCAAGTTACTTTTGAGGATCAATGTGTAACGTCAAATAATAACACACACAAACATGTAGAGCAACGAAACATTCAGAAGACTAATGTCCCTGTGCTTCCTCCTACAGGAGTAAACAGTTGCACTAATGTTAGCGGATCACAGCCTAGGAGCAATACCAAGAAAAATAGGATCTCGCCGGCTAAAAGTGTCAACAAGAAGAAAGTAGAAGAACACACTAGGACCAATAAGTCTAGTTTGAAAACCACGAATCGTGTTGATTCTAGTATTAGCTCTAAGCGTACTGTAATTAATTCGAATTCTCATTCTGTTTGCCAAACATGTAACAAATGCTTAATTTTTGCAAATCATGATATGTGTGTGGTTGATTATTTGCACTCTATGAATGCATCCCCCTCTGTTAAAAATGTTGTGCGCAATGTTAAGCAAGTTTGGAAACCTAAGCAAGTTAAGCAAGTATGGAAAGCAACAGGAAAAGTGCTTACCCATGTTGGTCATCAATGGAGACCCACGGGCAGAATATTCACTTTAGGAGAAAAGTGCCCTTTAACTAGGCTCACTAAACCCAAAGTAGTACCTGCTACGCACACCGAGAATCAGGCCATTACTTGTGCTAACCAACAGGAACCCAATCAAAATTGGGGATCCAATTTTCCAAACTCTCCATCTTCGTCTGTTTTCCAATGCAGGTCGTACAGATCGTCCTTTGGTATTTGGACTCAGGTTGTTCAAAACATATGACGGGGGATCGCTCACGGCTCAGGAATTTCGTGGAAAAGTTCATCGGGACAGTTAGATTCGGGAATGACCATTTTGGTGCCATCATGGGCTATGGAGATTACATGATTGGTGATAGTGTGATCTCCAGGGTATACTATGTGGAAGGACCAAGGCACAATCTATTTTTTGTAGGACAATTTTGCGATTCTGATCTAGAAGTCACATTCAGGAAGAATTCTTGTTATGTTTGAGATACCGATGGTGTTGAATTAATTAAGGGATCTCGTGGTTCTAATTTGTACACTATCTCGGTTGATGACATGATGAAGTCCTCTACAATTTGCTTGTTGTCCAAAGCCTCCAAGAACAAATCATGGTTGTGGCATCGGCGTTTAAACCACTTGAACTTCAATACCATCAATGACCTTGCAAGAAAGGATTTAGTTTGAGGCTTACCTAGATTGAAGTTTGAGAAAGATCATCTCTGCTCTGCGTGTCAACTAGGAAAGAGCAAAAAGCATACCCACAAACCCAAAACTGAAAACACCAACTTGGAAGTTCTTAATACCCTTCATATGGACTTGTGTGGACCAATACGAGTGCAAACAATTAATGGGAAGAAATACATCTTAGTCATTGTTGATGATTATTCTCAGTTTACGTGGGTTAAGTTTTTGAGATCAAAAGATGAAACCCCATACTTCGTCATCAAGTTTCTAAAGCAAATACAAGTCAGTCTCAACAAAACTGTCAGATACATCTGTACCGATAATGTCACAGAATTTGTTAATCACACTCTAACTCAATATTATGAAAGTGTCGGCATATTTCACCAAAAATCAGTTCCGAGGACTCCTCAGTAGAACGACGTTGTCGAAAGACGAAACCGTACTCTTGTGAAAGCTGCTAGGAGAATGCTGATATTTTCCAAGGCTCTGATGTTTCTATGGGCAGAAGCTGTTGCTACTGCCTGTTACACCCAAAACCGATCCCTCATTCACACTCGTCATAACAAAATGACATATAAGCTGGTGCATGATAAGAAGCCTAATCTTACTTTTTTCCAAGTCTTTGGTGCTCTTTGTTACCCTACAAATGACAGCGAGGATCTTAGAAAATTACAACCAACAACTGATATTGGAATTTTTGTTGGTTATGCACCAAGCAGAAAGGGTTATAGAATCTACAACAAAAGAACCCGACGAATCATGGAAACTATTCACGTTTAATTTGATGAGCTGTCTGAGCTAATGGCTCCTGTGCAACTAAGTACAGGACCCACTCCTACATTTATGACGCCTGGACAAATAAGTTCAGGGCTCGTATCCAATCCGGTTCCTGTAGCACCTTATGTACCCCCTACAAAATAAAAGAACTGGGATTTTTATTCTAACCGATTATGTTCAATGACTACCTAGACACTCCTCGTGTTAAAAGACACAGTTTCTCCTACTCTAGCTGTATCAGTTCCTGTCATTCAGCCGGTACTCCTTCATCTACTACATGTGTCAAGTGCCCCTTCTCAAGTCATTCACCGTCATCTTCGGCATTATAATCTCCAAGTTTACATCAAGGCGTTACAACTGAATCTACTATCAGGGAAGACAATTCTTTAGCTCCTGTTGACAATGATTCCTTCATAAATGGGTTTGCTCCGGAACCTAGTTCTGAAGCATCATCATCCGGGGATCTTAGTTTAGCAAAATCTGCATATGTCACTCAAACACTTCATCATCTCGGGAAATGGAGCAAAGATCACCCGCTTGATAATATTATTGGCAATCCCTCTCGACCGGTATCCACCAGAAAACAACTGGCCACCGATGCCTTGTGGTGCTTGTATAACTCTGTACTGTCAAAAGTCGAACCAAAGAACTTCAAATTTGCAATAACTGAAGACTGCTGGTTTCAAGCCATGCAAGATGAGATTCACAAATTTGATCGACTTCAAGTATGGGAAGTAGTACCTCAACCAGACTGTGTCATGATAATTGCTCTCAAGTGGATTTACAAAATTAAGCTTGATGAGTATGGTGATGTTCTGAAAAATAAGGCACGGTTGGTGGCCAAGGGATATTGACAAGAGGAATGCATTAATTTCGAGGAATCCTTTGCACCGGTTGCACGCATCGAGGCAATAAAAATCTTCATCGCCAATGCAGCTAGTAAAAACATGACCATCTATCAAATGGATATCAAGACAGCATTTCTTAATGGCGAATTGAAGGAAGAAGTCTATGTTTGTCAACTAGAGGGGTTCGTTGATCAAACCATCCGACACATGTTTATCGTTTGAAAAAGGCTTTGTATGGTTTAAAGCAAGCTCCTCGGGCATGGTATGACACTGATTCGTCAAATAGTATACATGAGAATCAATGATAAAAAGATTCCGGAAGAGATATTCCCGGGTCGTATGTCCCAACGAGGCTGCAATTGAAAATTATCCTGGTTTGACTGAGAAATTGACTGATGGAGAATATATGATATGAACACTGATATAATTACAACTAAAATTAATTAAATAAAATCTAATTTATTCTACGGGAAACAAATATAGGAAATAGGGATCTTAAAAACTACGGGAAACAAAATTAGTTATAAGGAAATCCTAAAATTAAATCTAAATTAAATACGGGGAACAGAATAAGGTATCGGGAAACCTAAATATTAAAAATTAAGAAAAATAAATGCTAAATTAAATTAAAAATCAAAATTAAATTCTAATTAACTTAATTTGAAAAATAAAGAAAACTAGAACTAAAACGGAGGTCGTTTGAATGCTAAACGAAAAGAAACGGTAAACGTACCGTGTAAAAACGGTCTTAAAACTGAAATTTAAGACAAATTAAGCCTATATAATTTTTATATTTTTCCTAGGACACTAAATGACAAAGAAAATATTATTAAAAAATGAAAATATTTTTTTTTATATTTTTGGGATTTATATGAATTTTCTAAGATTAAAAACTAATTAAAACTAATTAATATAAAAAGTCCGAAAATATAACTATAAAATCTAAAAAAAATCAAAATTAAAATAAAGAACAATTCTAAAAATATAAAAATGCCCAAATTTTACTGTTTTAAATTAAAGTAATTAAACTAATTAATATTTAACCTAAATTAATTAATTAAATTACCTAAATGTTAACTGCTGTTAAATTAATGGACTAACAGTGTAAAGCGACAAGGACTAACAGAGTAACAGGCAATTAACACTAGGTGCTAACAGAGTTAACTATTAATTTGACATTTACACAAATGGTCCCTGAGTTTGACCCCGATTGCAAGGATAGTCCAAAGTGCTTATTAGCCAAAACCTAAAAAAGCAAACTTATTCAGGGGCTTAAGAGGAACATTTTTTGTAATAAGCACATAAGCTGAATTGGACTAAATAAGCTAAAAATGTGAGCTTTTGGGCTGACAGAAACTTATTAAGCTTATTAGCTTATTTTTCTTTCTTTTGGGGATTTAAGCTAACAAAATAAGCTACAACTTATGGGAAACAGATAATAAGGATAAGGGAATCCTAATTAAGCTATAGATACCTAAAATAAGCCCTAAGATAAGCTGAATATCAATTAAGATATATCTAACAGTTTTATAAAAAGAGAAAAAGGCCTACTTTAAGCCTAAATTAAGCTAACTAAATAAGCTATCTAAGGGAGGCAAATAAGCTGCTAAACCTAGGAGAACTACCTACAAGCTATGTTAAAAAGCACTAAAATCCTATGGCTTAATGGCAAATAAGCTAGAAAAAGGGGGCTAGATTTTTTGCGTGCTCAGCACAGGGGAAAAACACTGCACGTGGGCTTAAAGGCCTTTTTGGCTTAACACATTAACGTCTCATTTGAGCTTAATCTTATAAAATAGCCACTTAAAAAGATTAACATGGGATAGATTGTGCTTTATATTCAAATTTTAAGCTATTAGAGGTTTGGTTACATAGTGTCTGATAATGTGGCTAGAAAATGGGTACTTTCACAAACAACATGCCTCCTACTTACTACATGCGCTTGTTACTTTGGTTTCAAATTAAAAGAGACAGAACATGATAACAGAACAAATGGCTTTTGAAAAGAGCTAGTAACAACCAAAATGGGCACAAGAAGATGTGCTTAAGCTGTTCCAACAACTTAAGCTCTTAAGCTCACTTAAGCTTATAAAATTTGGCAGAATGACACAATAGGCATAAAAACTAACTTTTTAACTAAAATCTTTAATTAAATTACACTAATGTGTCCCACACACTCAGCCAAGATTGGCTGAGTGCATGTGACCCATGACAAAGCTGGTTTGACCCATTTTGCAGTCAAAGCCAAACACTCCCTTAATTTTAGAAAAATGAGTTTTAACTGATTTTTGGTAGAGGAGGGCAGAGATAATGGATTACAAGTGGATTATAACAACTTTTAACACATCTTTACATAATGTAAACAGAATGAAACAGCTGAATTTATATTTCAAATTTTGATAATGATAATAACAAGAACCCTTAACCTTTTTTATTAAAAACAGAAAAATTACAACATAAAACAACTGAGTTACACTTAAAGGATTAAGAGAAAGACTTGGAATTAAAATTTAAGCTAAAAAACATAAAAATTGGTGTGTTTGCTTTGACTTGTTCGTTTTCCTTTTATAGCAGTCCAAAGACTTCTCTTTGTGTTGGGATGAGCTTGTTGTGAGCACACAAAGCTGCTTACTCAATCCTAGCCTTCCATATGCTTCTTTTCATCTTAGCCATTGATGGGGTGACTTCGGGTTGAGTGATTTTGGCTGAGAAAGGGTTATAGGGGCACTAGGTTTGTGGGAAAGGGTGAGAGTGAGCTGTGGAGTACTTGGGAGGTGGTTTGGGTAGAAAAACCATGGGAAATGGCTGGAAATGGTTTTGGCGGGTACGGGGTCACAGTACAATATGGTTGCAGGTTTAAACGTATTCTTTGGGGAAGAGGCAACTTTAGCCCCCCCACTCTTTCTCTCTTTTCGTTTTCTTTTGAGCCGAAATTAGTTATAAGATAGTTTAGAAAGTGGCACAATTGGCCCCTCTAGTTTTATAACAAAAGAAAACAAAGAAGGTTAGGGGTAATTGCAAAACTGGTCCTTGTTGTTTTAATAAAAGGGAGTTTGAGTGAATTGCAAAACCAGCCCTTGTGGTATTTTCTTTCATTTTCATTATAAAACAACTTTCAAACTTGGCATTTTTAGCCCCTAAAGTTTTATAAAAAGGATTAATGGGCCTTATTTGGGCTTGGGTTTTGTGTTGGGCCCATTGGGTTTGGTTTGGGCTATTGGGCCCAATTGGGTTTGGTTTGGGCCCAATAAGGTACAGGTTTGGTTATTGGGCTTTTTCAAGCCCAATAAGGTTATG
>BQNB010024834.1:19196-57484 GCA_026074375.1 Tanacetum coccineum
CGTCTAAAGACAATGCAAGATACATGCACAAGTAGTCGTATTAATTGGGTAAAATACTAAATATGATAAAAATAAAAAAAATCAGATAAGAAAAAAGTAAGTTACAATCAAGAACGAAAGCATCAGTAGTTCTATAACCCGTGTTTGATATTCTTCAAACTTCAAGATCACCCGTGTCCCCAAACTTGGAATCTCGAATCTGCAGCTATAACAACTACAAGCATCAGCTACGCTAGACCATGATTGGTAGCTAAAAGTTTCACTTTAAATGAACGAACATAACCAAGATTTATGTCTATTTAATTCAATGAAAGAACAAGAATTAAGTCTCGTTCGTCCAATTATTTTCGTTAATGTCCGATTATACGTTTTCCAATGTTTGTTAATATATATTCGTTTATGGTCATACACCGTATATTTGTAATATATTAAAAAACAACGGTATACTTAAACGAATAAACATATTTTGTATATGTCTTTGTTTGTCTTCATTCGTTCATTTATGTTTGTTTCTTCAAGTTCGTTTAATCTCTTAATGAATGAACATAAACGAACACGAACATCCTCATTTCATAATTAACGAACGTTTAAGAGTACGTGCACGTTCATTTGTCCGGTTAACAATAAACGAAATACCAAAGTGAATAATTATCTTTGAAATGAAACAAAGTAGAAACATTTGACTTCCTAGTTCCTATAACATTGGTACCTTATGATGTTCTTTAACTGTAGATGATTTCTTAGACTTGGTTCTTGCAAGTAAGTCCTTTGAAACAGGTGACATGATCAAATCCGTAGGACTTGTGTACCTACAAAATAACACAAACAAAGCCCACTAAATACCATAACCACTTGTAAAGCTTATTTTTTTATAATCATCCAAGAAACATTTGATCACATTTCAGGAGATTTGAAAGCCTTTGGAACAATAAGAGGACTAGGAACGCTTGTCTTCGACGCCAGGGACGACTTCCGGGGAGATGTTTGATCCATTGCTTAATATGTTGTGATTTCAAAAATCAAAAGTGAAATGAAATATGTTAGTGCATGTTTTTTTTGGAGATAAAAGAAGACGAAGGTTGGTGGTTTTGTGACTAGGTTGGCTTGTCTTATTATTTGGAAATATAAGTTCCTGGCGGCTTAAATATATTTATGCATCAAACACTTTTCTTATAATGTAATGTTTAACTTTACGTATAATAATTTAGTTGATTATTTGATCATTGTTTAACTTTTCTTATAGCAACTTGCAACACGAGGAGGGTAGACATTTAGACTAGAGTGAAACGTGGTGAAAACTAGGACGAAAGACACTTTGTCAAGATGTTTACATGCCAAAAGTGTTGGAAATTTAGTTTAATTGTGAGCTCAGTTCATACCGGGTAATGGGACTGGAGGTACAGAGTGTACTCTCATAAGTCACTAAACACCCTGACTCTAATAGTGATAAAAGGGAATTCAAGTCGCTGATGAAGTTCAGTGAGTTCACTCTTCAATGAGTGCAACTCTGAACTAAATGATATTCATCAGTCTGATTGCTTCAGCTTTGTGCTCCCTGAGTAGTAAGCTGAAGGACACCATCAGGGAGTAATCCGTCAGAGGATGTATCATCAGCGAGTTATCTCATCAGTGAGTCTTTTCAGTGTGAACACTTCAGCTTATGTGCTTTTCAGTGAGCTAGCTGAATGTTCAGGACACTGAAAGATTGACCTCGCTGGTATGAAGTCGACTAACTTGTAACTGCTTTGACCTATTCAAGTGGCAAGTTTGACTGCATTAATGACCACGTTTAATTAGTCATGTAACCACTAATCCTTATAATTATGAAGGCTAATTATGGGGTGATTGATGGGCCGCTAATCACTTATAATTCATTGACTAAGTTTTGAGTATCTCTCCTATAAATAGGAGATCATAAATACATGAGAAATATACACAGAAAACATAAACACTTAGAAGCGAATAGTTTTTGATTTGTGTCTAAAACAAGAACAAGCACTTGGTTTTATCCCAATGAGGTATTTGTGTGACCCAGGCATATGGTCGAATAATCTTCTTTATAAAGTGATTACACGACTTTAAGTGATATCCAGTAATCATCATTGGCTAGGCATTGATTATCTTCACCCTGATTTGGGACACACAACCACTAACAATCAAAGAAGATTATTCTGTGATAATCAATGGTTGCTAGCTGCTATGAAATACATGGCTTCAAACTTTGCCAAGCTTGACAAGTTTGAAGGGGTGGACTTTCGAAGATAACAGAAAAAGATGCACTTCTTGCTTTCAAGCATGCGTATGGTGTATGTGCTGACTACTCCCGTGCCTGAAGATGGTGGTGATGATGCAACCGTGGAACAAATCAGAAAGAGGGCCAAGTGGGACAATGGTGACTATGTCTGCAGAGGTTTAATCCTCAATGGTATGTCTGATTCTTTATTTGATATTTACCAGAATATTGAATCTTCCAAAGAACTATGAGATTCCTTAGAGGCCAAATATATGGTTGGGGATGCATCAAGTAAGAAGTTCCTTGTTAGTAATTTCACAAATTACAAGATGACTGATTCAAGACCAGTCTTGAAACAATACAATGAACTTCTTGGTATACTTGGAAGGTTTACATAACATAAGATGAACATGGATGAATCCATTCAGGTTTCATGTATCATTGATAAACTTTCCCCTTCATAGAAAGATTTCAAGCATACCTTGAAACATTTGAATGAGAAATTAACTCTTGTTGAGTTGGGAAGTCATCTGAGTATTGAGGAGTCCCTCAGGATGCAGGATAGTGACAATCCAAAAGGCAACAATGTTGCTGGTCCTTCAGTTGTCAATATGGTGAAGCATAACAACCTCTCCAGATACAATGACAACAAGGGTAAACATAAGCATCATTATAACACCAAAGCTGATCCTAACAAAAAGTCTAAAGTGACTTGTTGGAAGTGTGGGAAACCTGGACACTTGAAAAAATATTGCAAAGTGAAAAGGTTGGCAACAAAGCCAATGTTCAGGCACAAATGGTTCAGTGGATGGTTCTACCAACTCGCTGAAAGGTCAGAATATGTTTAATAAATCTTTTTAGGTTTATTATGTTACATATGTATCTGAAGCTTACTTTGTGTAGGATGATGATGTTGCGTGGTGGGTTGACTCAGGAGCAACAGTTCATGTGTGTAAAGATAGATGCTGGTTCAAGACCTATGAGTCGCTGAATGATGGATCTATTCTTCACATGGGAAATGAGTCAACAACCCTGGTGCATGGACGTGGTTGTGTAGATCTTTAGTTCTGGAAAGATTGTTTCGTTGTTTAATGTTTTGCATGTTCCTAATATGTGGAAAGAATTGGTTTTCTAGTAGGTTTTTGAATAATTAAGGGTTGTAAACAAGTGATTGAATCTAAATAAAATTTGTTTTATCAAATAGGTGTTGTGTTTATTGGTTTTGATTATTTGAGTAATCAAATGTGCTAGGTCTAATCATTAGTTGATGATAATATTGCTTCAGCACTTTATATCAACATCTTAAATAATGATTCATTCCTAAGATTGCTAGTTGGGGCCCATGTTCCTTTGAAGAGGATGCAAGATTATGTCTAAGGAGGGTTAAGCCTCAATTTTTACATGGATTACTAAAAAGTGTAAAACTTGTATGCTGAACAAAAATAACTAGAAAAAATTTCAATCTATAAACGTGAAACTGAAGTTTTTGGAGCTGATCCTCAATGATTTATGTGATCGCATGCTACTCCTTCATGGGGAATAAAAAATACTTTGTGAATTTAGTGTGATGCTTTAGGTTTTTTTGTTATGTTTATTTTTACAATCAAAGAATGAAGCATTAGATAAATTCAAAGTATTCAAAACTGAAGTTGAATTACAACAAGGGTCCCAAATCAAAAGATTTAGGACTGATAGGGGAAGTGAGTACATAGATACTTTGTATTTTCAGTTTGTTAGTATTATTCATGAAACGGCCGCCCCCTATACTCCATAACAAAATGGTATATCTGAAAGGAAAAATAGAGTACTAAAAGAAATGGTTAATTCCATGTTGTCCTACTCAGGACTGAGTCAAGGGTTCTGAGGTGAAGCTATGTTAACAACTTTTATTTATTAATAGGGTTCCCAATAAAAGGAACAAGATTACCCCTTATGAACTCTGGACTAAAAGGAAACCAAACCTGGACTACCTCAGGGTTTGGGGTTGTAAGACAGTTGTAAGACTCCCTGATCCAAGTAAAAACTTATTGGGGTGGTAAAAGAGGATTGAATGCATCTTTGTTACGATATGTTGAGCTTCCAAGGCATTTTAGGTTCTTATGTTCATTAGCATAATGAATCAGTTTCAATTAACTTATAATTGAATTCAAGGGATGCATCTTTGATGAGAATAATTCTCTTAAGTCCCTTAGAAAAGTCTCAGGATTCCTAATGGAATGAAGACATTGTGTGGTTCTGTGGTATGAAGAGGTTCACTAAAGATGTTGTTCAGCAACATGAACTTGAGCTTAAAAAAAGCAAAAGGAATAGGACTCCAAAGGATTTTGGACCTGAATTTCAATTATACTTAATTGAAAGAAACAAGGGGATGAGGTCTACTGACCAAACTCCTATTGTCTATAATGTTGAGGATGCCACTATTTAAACATTCGATGAAGAATGAATGTCCAGGATGTTTGCTTTTCTGGAAGAAAGAAGAAATTAATGATGAGATGGACTCCATCATAGGCAACAACACTTGGGTGTTGGCTGATCTACCTCCAGGTTGAAAACCTCTTGGTTGCAAATGGATCTTCAAAATAAAATTGAAGGTATATGGAACTATTGAAAAGTTTAAGGCAAGGCTGGTCATTTAGGGCTTTAAACAAAAGTCAGGAATAGACTACTTTGATACTTATGCTCCAGTGGCTCGTATCAGTACCATAAGACTGCTGATTGCTATGGCATCAATTCACAATCTGATTATTCATCAGATGGATGTGAAGACAGCTTTCTTGAATGGTGGCTTGGAAGAGGAGGTTTATATGAACAATCTTAGGGCTTATCCTGTCTGCAATTGGAAACCAAGGTTGTGTGAAATGATTAAGTATCTTAAGGACTAAAGCGGCCCTAAGTAATGGTATCAAATTTTGATGAAATGGTTTTGTTATGGTTAATTTACTTAACCTAAGCTGACAAAGGTGTATTATACTCAAATTTGGATAAATCTGGTAAAGGAGTCATCATTTGTCTATATGTTGATGACATGCTGATCTTTGGCAATGACCAAAGTTCGGTTAACCTGACAAGGAATTTTTGTTCTTCAACTTTCTATATGAAAAGAAATGGGGAAGGCTGATGAAGTTATCCTGGTTATTAAGGATAAAACATGAAGTAACGGTATGAGCATTTCTCGTCGCACTATATTAGAGGTACTGAAGAAAGCAATTACAATTACTTTAATTGACACTCCAGTGAGTATCCTCTGGTTACAAAATGTGAGAAGCTGATGCCCAATAATGGTCAGGCTGTGTATCTAATTCTTAAGTTATTTCTAAGGTGTGATTGGCTTGCTTAATGTTTGCCATGACTTGTACAAGGCTGACTTTGCATTTATTGTGTGGGGTAAAACTGAGCAGGTAATAGTAATCATGGCACTCCGCAATTGGCAAGCAATTCAGAGGGTACTGAAGTACTTGAAGGAAACCATCGACTATAGATTGACATATACTGGTTATCCTTCAGTGTTGTAAGGTTACACTGATGCAAGTTGGATCAGCAACGCCGAGACAATTCATCTACAAGTGGCTAGGTATTCCTGCTTGGTGGTGGTGCAATTTCTTGGGCTTCCAAGAAGCAAACTTGCATTACAGTTCAACAATGGAATCTGAATTTATGGCTTTAACAGCTGCTGGTAAGGAAGCTGAATGGTTGAAAAACTTGCTCCTTGATATTCCATTGTGGGTCAAACCTATAGCACCTATTTTTATCCGCTGTGATAGTGTTGCTACATTGGCAAAGGTGTAACATTCCGTATTTTCAGGTCTTTTACGACGTTATCCATTTTACTAATTATTTATTTTTCTTCCTCGTACGCATTTACTTTTATTTTTAATAGTTAAATCGCGTAAGTTAAAAATTATCGTTTAGCGTAAACGGACATCAAACAATTAAATGTTTACATCAAGCAAGGGTTATATAATTATTTTGAGGATAACTATTAACTGATGGCGATATCGTTGTGGTAATGGAAGAAACCACACAAAGAACAAAGAACAAGGAATTCAATAACCCATCAAAGGGTGCCCAACCGGGACTTCAAGAGAAAACTCTCTTTTTCTATAAACTCATCATCCCTCTTTCCAACACCTAAACCTATTACATTTATAGGGTAAGAAAGTCAAATACAATCTTTGACTAGAGAAAGTCAAATACAATCTTTGACTTTTCAAATAAAGAAACAAATCAATTCCTAAAATCTAAACATATCTTTAACAAAAATAATAACATTAAAAAAGATAGATTGACAATTATAAATTGTCATTTTCCCCTTCAATCTCTTCAAAATAATTAAACACTTGACTTCACGTGTTGACCGAAGAACCGACGGCTAAGCCAGAGGAGTCGGAGCTCGAACATGCCCTGCATCATTCTCCTCCTCTTGAAAAAAACTCGTCCTCGAGTTTTATCCTTCCAAGTCTCAAACTCTGAAACTTTCTAACCCCCCTTCGTTTCTTTAACACGGCTTCTCTTTAGAGAATCACGTTCCATCATGCCAACCATTCGATGATCTTGAAGGTGAAGTGACATCATCCTCACTCACGTGGCCGTTGCCTCAGGCGGCGACTCTACGGTTAGCTTGATTTTGGAATCCGTCTTGAATTTCCTTTACTTTTGTAAGGAGGTCTTCATTCCCTACGACACATGGTCCTCATTGGTTAGTCGAGTCGTTGCCTCGGTCGGCGAATCTACGAGCTATGTAACCAAATGGCTTTCCACGTCGCACGGATCGGGATCGTTGCCTCAGGCGGCGTTCTACGATTACCACCCCTCGAGGGTCTTCCACGACGAACACGTCCGGCCATTCGTACCTAGCAGCTCTGATACCAAATGATGGCGATATCGTTGTGGTGAATGCAAGAAACCACACAAAGAACAAAGAACAAGGAATTCAATAAACCCTCAAAGGGTGCCCAACCGGGACTTCAAGAGAAAACTCTCTTTTTCTATAAACTCATCATCTTCTTTCCAACACCTAAACCTATTACATTTATAGGGTAAGAAAGTCAAATACAATCTTTGACTAGAGATAGTCAAATACAATCTTTGACTTTTCAAATAAAGAAACAAATCAATTCCTAAAATCTAAACATATCTTTTAACAAAAATAATAACATTAAAAAAAATAGATTGACAATTATAAATTGTCATTTTCCCCTTCAATCTCTTCGAAATAATTAAACACTTGACTTCACATGTTGACCGAAGAACCGACGGCTAAGCCAGAGGAGTCGGAGCTCGAACATGCCCTGCATCATTCTCCTCCTCTTGAAAAAACTCGTCCTCGAGTTTTATCCTTCCAAGTCTCAAACTCTGAAACTTTCTAACCCCCCTTCGTTTCTTTAACACGGCTTCTCTTTAGAGAATCACGTTCCATCATGCCAACCATTCGATGATCTTGAAGGTGAAGTGACATCATCCTCACTCACGTGGCCGTTGCCTCAGGCGGCGACTCTACGGTTAGCTTGATTTTGGAATCCGTCTTGAATTTCCTTTACTTTTGTAAGGAGGGTCTGCAGGATTGTAGAATGGTTTGGATGAGTTGATAGAACAGAGAAGTAATGGGACTTTATACTACCTGGATAAAATACGGGTGCCTTTGAAGGGTGATGTGAGAACCCTAATAATGGACAAAGCCCATAAGTTGAGGTACTCTATACACCCAGGAGCTGATAAGATGTATTATGACCTTAGAGATAGGTATTGGTGGCCGGGTAGGAAAAAGGACATAGTTGTGTATGTTAGTAAGTGTTTGACTTGTTTGAAGGTTAAGGCTGAGCATCAAAGGCCATCTGGCTTGCTCCAGCAACTTGGGATTCCCAAATGGAAATAGGAAGGAATAGCTATGGATTTTGTGACTAAGTTTCCTAAGACTAGTAGTGGGCATGACACAATCTGGGTCATTGTGGACCGATTGACTAAGTCTGCTCATTTTCTACCTATACATGAGGATTATAAGATGGATAGATTGGCTAGATTGTATTTGAATGAGATAGTTGCTAGACATGGTGTGTCGATCTTGATCATATCAGATAGTGATAGTCGTTTCACATCAAGGTTTTGGCAGTCAATGCAATAGGCAATAGGAACTCGTTTAGACATGAGTACGGCTTACCACCCTCAGACCGATGGTCAGAGTGAGCGTACTATTTAGACTTTGGAAGACATACTTAGAGCGTGCGTCCTGGACTTTGAGGGAAGTTGGGATGTTCATCTTTCGTTGGTTGAGTTTTCGTATAACAATAGTTATCATTCTAGTGTGACATGCGCTCTGTTTGAGGCATTGTATGGTAGATAGTGTCGTTTACCAATTATGTAGGCCGAAGTTAGAGAAGGTCAGTTGATAGGACATGAGTTAGTGCAAGAGACTACTAAGAAGATCTCGCAGATTAAGGATAGACTTAAGGCTGCGCTTGATCGTCAGAAAAGTTATGCTGATAAGAGGAGGAAGCCTCTAGAGTTTAGTGTAGGTGACTATGTCTTGCTCAAAGTGTCTCCTTGGAAAGGTGTGGTACACTTTGGGAAGGAGGGGAAATTAGCTCCTAGATTTGTTGGACCTTTTGAGATTGTTGAGAAAGTAGGCCCCGTGGCCTATCAGTTAGACTTGCCTGAGGAGTTGAATGGTGTTCATGACACGTTCCATGTGTAAAACCTTAAGAAGTGTTTGGTTGATCCAACACTGCAAGTGACCTTGGATGAGATCCAAGTTGATGGCAAGTTAAATTTTGTGGAAGAGCCTGTGGAAATTTTGGAAAGAGAGTTTAAGAAGTTGAAGCGGAGTAGAATTGCCATTGTCAAGGTTTGGTGGAATTCAAAACGTGGACCTGAATTCACATGGGAACGTGAAGATCAGATGAAACTGAAGTACCCGCATTTGTTTAGTGATGTTAGTAGCTGAAATTCTAGGTCGAAATTCTTTTAAGGGGGTAGAATGTAACATTTGCCCTTTTTGTGTTCTGAATATTCCATTTTAGTCCTTTGACTCTTTAACGTTTGTCAGTTTGTTCAGATGTTGTACCGTGTTGACGGTGGTGATTTTATGAGAATTGTGGTGATTTATGGTTTATTGTAATTAATAATCCCTTTTTGGAAGTTATTATTTTGTTATTTGTATTCCGGGTGGTTTGACCTGTGAATTTTGAGAAATGCCGAAAAACGAGTCCTGACACGTCCGTTAATGTCCAAATGAGTTTTTAAGGGTTTAAAGTGAAAATATGTCAAGTAAATACTCTAAGTTATTGGAAAAGTATTTTTAAGGTGAATAAAAATGCTAAGTAACTTTGGGGAGTAATTTACGGTTGAGTTTTATGAGCTTTTAAGTGATCCCGACACGGAAAGAAAGACCCGACACCCCATAGGATGCCATAACCGGTCATGAAAGCCTAAAGGGACAAGGAGGCTTAATTTTAGCCAAGATGTCCCAAGGCTGTACATTTATATGCCTCTCACTAGAACATTTCCACTCATTTTCTGAACTGTGCGAAATGTGGTTTTGTTATTAAAGTGAAAGAGGAATAGTTTGATGATGTGTGATAGCAGGCTTAGAAGTATCCCTTGTGGATTTTCAGGTGAAGTCTTGCTTGTTTATTTTATTTGGCTTTGGTATTTGGAAAATTTGGTTTAAGTTTAGATTTTGGACCCCTGTGTAGGCTATTGGTTATTGTAAGAGATTTTGGATTTGATTATGATTTGGGACATCACTCGAGGTTGTTCGAGGTTGATGGTCTTCGTAACACTTGAAGTTTATGCTTTGTAGTTTTCTCTATATTGTATCTTGTGTTATGAACCTTGTCGTCATTTTGTTCGCGATCCGAGGTTTCCGCATGTCGGGGGTGTGACAGCAAGTTCACTCTTCTCAATCATACTCACCAATGTATCCACCTACTCATCCATCTCAACCATAAATCAATCATTCATCCATTCCACCATCACATCCATATCAGTCTCAAATGAATCATCAAACCTCATTTGTTCTACAAATTTCTTATCACTCACCTTAAGCTTCAACACAACCATTAACTGAAGTCCCTCTAATGGACTCAGGTCTTGTTGTTCTAGTGTTCTCTCAAGGAGATGATCCAATTGCTTGTCTCAACAAGGCAATGGCTTTTCTGACAGGTGTAGCTTCTTCAAGGTTCCCTTTCAACAAACAATTAAACTTAGAACTGCCTACTAATCCAGAAAACAGAAACCAACACCTATTAAAGACGGTTAGGGGTTTACAGTGCAACAAGTTTAGGGAGGCAAGGACAAAGTTATTTGGTACTGGTTATAAATAATGCTGACGGAATCTAAGGAAACAATACTAGCGGGACAGGCAAAGGTTGTTAAGTGATATAACTGTCAAGGTTGAAGGAACTATGGATAGGCAATGCACTCAGCCTAAGCGACACAAGGACGCTTCATGTTTAGGATTAAAGTGATGTTGGCTAATGCACATGAAGCTGGACAAATTTTGAATGAAGAGTAACTCGCATTTCTTGCAGATCTAGGCATTCCAGACAGTTCAATCTGTTCAGAAAAACCATCCTAAAACAATGATGCTTTTTAGACTAAGGATCTTGATGCTTATGATTCTGACTGTGATGATGTCTCGAATGCAAAATCGGTTCTTATGGCCAATATTTCCAACTATGGTTCTGACGTTATCTTAGAGGTACCTCATTCTGACTCCTATCATAATGGATAATCAAAGTGTGCATGCAATGCATGATTTTAATCAAACACCAGTTGTTGATCTTTTTCTTAATGAGACATCATTAGGATTGCAATTTCATTCGTATTTCTCAATACTTGCACGAAACATAACAGGCAGCTGTTCAAGAAACTAATTTGTATGCATAACAAGATTCTATGATTTTATCTATGATTGAACAAATATCAGAACAGATGATTAATCATGTTAATAATTGGGAAAAGGCTAATAAGGATAAGAATAATGAATCAGTAACCGCTGAGCTTGAGAGATATAAAGAAAAAGTCAAAACTTTTGAACAACGTCTTAATGTTGATTTAATCTCTCGTGAAAAAAATGATTGATTCTCAAATGGATGATATGATTAAAGAAAAGCTTACACTGAAAGAACAAGTTGACTCACTTAAACAAAATCTTTCGAAACAAATCAAAGAAAAGGAATTTTTATTGCAAACATTCACTATTTTCAAAAATGAATCCAAAGAAAAGGAAAATAAATATATGGAAAATGAAATTGATTTGGAAAAAGATAATGGAAAACTTGATAATAAATGTTTACAAAGTGGGTCATCTGCTAAACAGTGAATATGTTAACACAAATAGCCACAAGTTTTTTTTATGCTAATGTCACAAAACAAGCTCTTAGGTTATCAAAATCATTTTTATTCTCAAGAAATCTCAGCAGATTAAAACCAACTTGTATGATTGGTAAGTGTTATAATCTAGTAAACATTGCTGCTATGCCTGTGATTGATGATGATGAGAAATTGATTTTAGAAGAAGTAAAGTCGATAAAAAATGCTTGCAAAACAAAAAGATCCAATTTTCAAAGAAAATAAAGTTAATACA
Source organism: Tanacetum coccineum (assembly GCA_026074375.1). Lineage (NCBI taxonomy): Eukaryota > Viridiplantae > Streptophyta > Magnoliopsida > Asterales > Asteraceae > Tanacetum > Tanacetum coccineum. Next base: position 31,013 of record BQNB010024834.1, read on the forward strand.
ACTCCAATTAATTATGTTGAGTTAAATAAATTGTCTAAATATTTTGGTAAATGTTTTGTTCCACCACAAGATTGTTTAGCTAAACAAGCTTTTCTGGTTTCATATGTCCACCTAATGATCGTGCCGGATTCCACCGTATAATATTATATAATATATAAAAAATATAAAATATATAAAGAAGAGTGTAAAACAAACAAATCAATGATCGAGAAGTAGTATAGGAATGTTCCGGGTCGTAAATTCCCCAACGGAGGCTGGTGGAATGGTAAAATCCGATACGGATCGAAGATTTCGAGTTTGAAGGAACTGAATTGGTTTGGGAATTTGAAAAAGTCAAATTAGATATAACGAGCTAAAAACGTTTAGAAAAAACTGAAATTACGAAATTAAACTAGAAAACGAGACCCCGAATCCCGTACAAAAAGGGGGGAAAACCTAAAATCTTTAAAAATAACCCTACGGAAAATTTTTCACTTCTAAACTACTCTACGGGTCAAATAACGAAGAATGAAAAAGACTAGACCGAAAACGGATTGTTTGACCCAAAAACGAGGTAAAAACAAAACCCGTAACCGGACCCTTTCTTTAAAAGATGGGGAAATTGTAAAAAGACCCTACGAAAATTTTTATATTTTCCTATAAAACTAGATGATAAAAGAAAATTTTCTAAAAAAGCAAAATATTTTTTTGATAATTTTTGTTATTTTTTATGAATTAAACAACCTTTTAACTAAATTAAATTATAAAAAATAGTAAACGATTACAAAAAAATTCTGAAAATTTTTTCTAAAATACTTTTACAATTAAACAATCTATGAAAAATAACAAGCACTGCCCAGCTTAAACAGATAAGCCCGAGATTAAGCTTATTCAGCTTATAGTCTTATTAAGTCAAAAATGTATATAAAGACCATGTGCCTTGGATCCTTTACGAAAAAAAGACCCGAGGGGCGCAGTGGTAATGTATGCTTGAAGGGAGGGGATGTATCGAGGGGTCCCGGGTTCGAGTCTTGATCACGGGTTTCCTTGTTCTTCCCTTCTTTTTTTTTTTTTTGTATAAGTCCAGGGTAGGAAATGTACAAATTGGAACTAAAGGGTAGGGGGGGTAAGTTTTGGGAATTCTACACCTTCTATGAAAACGACTAACCTTGAACTTTGGAGAAAAGTTCCAAACAGACTCGCGACATAGCTTATTTTTAGCTTATAAAAATATGAGTTTTAGGAAAAACTTAAAACTAAAAAAGTTATAAAAGAGCTTATTCTACCACAACTTTAATAAAAACACTTTGGCAATTTTAATCCACAGAATAAGCTACAAAATAAGCATATTTTTGACGAAGCTTAAAAAACTATGATTTGACCTAAATCATTTGGACATATAAGCTAGAAAAGGTAAATAACACAAAAAGCTAAAGGTATACTTTCTAAAAAAAACTTACTAGAAAACCAAAATTAGCTCATGGGAATAAGCATAAATTCCCTACGGAATGAAATAAGCCATCCCTACACTTAAACTTAGGCTAAAAAACAGTTAGGGGGCTCATTTAAGCTTAAGAATAAGCTAGCAAATGAGCTTTTCAAAAGCTGAAATTCAACAAGCTTATACTAGAGCTTATAAGCTCTTGAAATAAGCCAAGAGTTTGGGCTTATAGAATACACCACAAGTCAAAGAAAAAAAGGGGCTTAAAATCTCCCCTTTGCACCAGGGGAGATTTAAGCTTAACTTTAGTGGCTTATTTGACAGCTAGTAATAAGCTGTCAAATAAGCTCAAATTGCAAAGTAAACTGAAAACAGCTAAAATACTCTAGCTTATGGACTTGTGCACAAATTTTGGACTTGTAAAAAAACTTTTTACTTGCTTATTTTTGGTGGTGAAAAAGGGACTTTGGGTTGTTAGAAACTGTGACCCAAAGACTTGGTGGTTTTGACTCACCAAAGTCAAAAGACAAGGGTGTTTGACAGCTTGTTTGCACACATCTAATTTAAAAACACACATCTTTTTGAGACCTTAACTCAAAATCTAAGTGGCTTAACTAATTAAGACTTGGTGTTTTCTTAAAAACACTGTTTCAAAAATATCATAAAACTTTGTGAAAAACAATTTTCAAACTAACAAACTTGTAAAAACAGCTTAAAACTAACTCAACCCTTAAGCTAAAACTAACCTAATGACACCAACCCATACACAAAAATATTTTGACCCGTTTTAAAGGTTATGCCAAACACCCCTTTATCTAAAAACTGTCAAACCAAAGAGGCATTAAAATCCATTTTTAAGCTAAAACTTAAAAAACCTTTTATCTACTCTGCTAGTAATAACCTACTTAAACTATTTTAAACTAAAAAAGCCTAGCTTATTAAGAAAAATAAGCTAGTTTCTCAGCTAGCTTATTACCCTATTATGACAGTTTTAAGTTATAGACTAAGATTAAATAAATTTAACCTAATGAAAACTAAAGACAGCTAGATATTAAACCTAAACAAACATGTTTGAAAAGAATAAAAGCAAATAAGCTAGTGTCTAAAGCTAAAACATATAGCTAAATGGAGGATTAAGATTGAGACTTGGATTTTGTTGTCTCAGCACCAATGGCCACTCCTTTCTGAGTGAGTGGCCTAAGAAACCTGTCCTAATGGCCCCTTAGCCTCTAAAGTTGAGCTTAAAAGCTCAATAAGCTTATATGAGCTTATTTCTCCAAATGCTTCCAAAATACACTCACTTGAACTTTTATGAATTGGATTCAAATTAAAATAGTATTAAAAGGGCTTATAACAAGTTTTGAGCTAAATTAGAGCTTATTGGCAAGAATAAGCTCTAATGAGCTTATCTAAGAGCTTATTGAGTAAAAACCACTTAAATTTTCATTAAAACTGAAAATTTCAATTGCATAAAAAACACTTTAAACTACAATAAAAACTGAATTAAACTTAATAAAACTTGCTTAAACTTGGAATGAAAACTGAATATTTGCCACAATGGCTTACAAGGCTATTTATAGCCGAAAACTTAAAACTAGGTCTTCTTTCTACTTTCTCTTTGTTGTGCTTGTTTGTAGACACCAAACACAGGTGTTTTGTTGTGTGAGAGGTTTTTTATTAAAGCTTATCTTGGCCCTTTCAATCTTTTAAGATCAATCCAAGTTGTCGAATTTGTTTCTTGGGGCGGTGTGGGAGTGCCAAGTTGGCAACATTGTGGTGGGGAAAGGTAAGTGGAGGAGGGGATGGTTGTGACCCCCCCGGCAACAGCCCCCCCCCCCCCCCCCCCCCCCCCCCCCCCCCCCCCGCGGGGAAAATGAATATCCAAGGTGGTGGTGAAGATTCAATGAGGTAAAAACGGGTGGTAAACCCACCCGTGAGTGTGTTTGAGAGGGAAAAAAGAGGCGGGAATGGCGTTTTTGTGGTTGTAACTGAGTGTGTGTTTGAAGATTGGCCAAGAATTGTCCCTCTAGGTTATATCTATCATTACACAATTGGTCCTTGTGGTTAAATAACTTTTGGGGACTTGGCAAAACAAGTTCCCAAATGAGTTTATTTAACTCTTTGCATCACATCGTCCCTTTTGGTGTACAAGTTAGGGGGGTGCAGTAGTAGTTTTTGCCCCCCTACTTGTTACTGTGAGCAAATTGCAAAATTAAACCCTTCTCTTTTCTTTTCCTTTTTCTCTTTTTTATATAGTTTTAGGTGTTTGGCAATTTCAGCCCTAATCTTGTATTTCTTGAACTTTGGCCCTGGGTGGACTTGGGTTGACTTTGACTTTGACCAGTTGACATTTTCTTGTTGACTTTTTTGACTGGATTGCTTTCCGGCTTTGATTTGGCTTTCTCTTTCACAGTTTTTTTTCCATTCCGCGTCAGTTTGTTTTGTTTTGACTTTGTTTTTCGTCTTTTTCGTTGGTTATCCGTTCCTGCACAATACAATTAACAAACAAGCTTATATTTGGCATTTTAAGTCCGTTTTTGGTTATTTTAGCTCGTTTTTAAAGGTAAAAGGTATGTGTATTTAAGCACATACCAAAATCCCCCATACTAAGGTATTGCCGTGTCCTCACGCAATGCTATGAAGTAAGCATTAACGAAAACTAAGAATCTTAATCTCCCTCGACTAATAACTTTGAAAAGTAGCAAAGTGTTTGTCAAGTGAAAACTAAGGAATCAAAAGCTTTCGAAAGTCCCTTGTTTTCACCACTTATTTTATTATGTACATTTAACTTCCTCTAATATTTTTGGATTTTCTTTTTTCTTTTTCTTTGAATACCTGTTTGACGTCCGTTATTACATTTAACAATTGGGATCATAGAATGAGAAAAGACCATAGAATAATCTACGGCATGTCCTGACGGATAAATTCATCGTTCCCTATTTTTCATAGCTCCAAAACAAGCATTTATAAAGATCATTTGTCAAATATAAGTCTAATTGCCTAAGCATCATACTTTATGACTTTGTGAACTTTTAAACTCCCAACGTGCAATATATGGTTCTAAATGTGTGTGCTCATTTAACTCAACCATAGATACAATTATTTTCATAGTCGTGATTCAGATGAATCATGAACTCATAGCAACAACTTATCAAGACTTGTAACTTATTTTAAAGAACGAGATTTTTAACTGCTAAAACTTTTAGCAACATCTTCTATCATTATAATCATAAGTTCTTAAAGCTAGGAATGCGTTGCTTAGTTTGAACACCTACCTAGGCCTCGCTCCCTAGTAGGATATCACAACCAACGACCGATGTTCTTAGTTTGAAAACCCACCCCGTTGCTAGCGTAGTGGGAAATCACAACAACACCTTCTTCCTAATATGGCTAAGGTTTGCGTCTTAGTTTGAACCCTCACATAGCCTCGCTTCCTGGTGAGATATCTCAACACACCAAATCCTTAGATGTAAAGGTGTACTTTGTTTGAACCCCACCTCGTTTGTTAACGGGTGGGATATCACGACACATCGTTACTTCTTCCATTTAATAAAATGTATGCTTCATTGGCAACATTTCAATATTCATGCATTTTTGCATTCATACTTCATTCATGCTTCTTTGGCATTTTAACTTTCGAATTTATTAAGAACAGAAAAATCTCGCTTTAAAGAATCAAGTCACAAATTTGAAGCTTTTTCTAAAAACATTGATTGACTTAGTTGAACTGAATTGAGTACGTAAGGTTAGGTGTGGGATTAGAAGCTAATGGGACGAAAAAGCCACAAGTTACTTCATTATAAGTTTTAAATGAATCTTGCTCAGCACATAAACTTATATTAACCTCTATCACTTCTTGTTCTTCACCTTATTAAAAATTAGAAGCAATCGAATTAGTGAAAGCTTAGCCATACCAGTGTAGTTGAGGATACTAGAAGGGCTCAACACGCTCCGATCGAGTCAAAAATTATTTCATTCTACCATTAGGAAAGTCAAAACTGTGACAAAACACTTATTTTATTTTGAAAAATTTTAAATTCTTTTCATTTTTTTTTTTTTTTGGTCATTTTTGCAAAAATTTGGTGGTATTAAAACGGGATTGCCGTAATAAACAACACGACTGCTAGGCAAAAATCTCAAATCGAAGATTCCCCCCCCCCCCATACTAGAACTAAACAGTCTCGATGTTTCAAAGGGTGTTCTAAGTAAATCTAAGGCCGTTTATGAAGTGTGCCTAAAAAGATAAAACGTCTTAGTCGATTAGATTTGATACCTGAATTCCCAAAATGAAGCTGAGGATGTGAAGCTCGAGTTAAAAATGACAGAATGAGAGCCTTCATAATCCGGGAATACTGGACATACAATCCAAAGACACAAAAATTTTTGGACCTGAACACGGGTATGAAAATATAAAACCTTCTACACAAAAACACTTATTTATTACATATACAGATATGCATGGGGATGCCTCCACAGAAGCGCTTGTTTAGGGTCCCCGAGCCTTGACCCGTCCCCCGAATTTATTGGTTCCATGGGGACCATTTGGAGATCCGGGACAACCTCGGTTGGTTACGTCCCTCCAAAGTAATGTTTGATACGATGACCATTCACTTTAAAAGTTGGGCCCAGGAGTTTTGAGTAGCTGACGGTGCCATAAGGGAAAAACCAGGGAAAACGGTGAATGGTCCAGACCAAGGGATTTCAATTAGCCCGCGAGAAATCTTCAGTCTAGAATTGAAGAGGAAGGACACGATCACCAAGTTGAAAAAACGCGCGCGGTTTTTGACTCTTGCATCGTTGTATCTCTTGGTTTTCTCTTTATAGAATCAAAGAGTTCTCGTAGGCCTGATCACGAAGTTCATTTAGTTTCATTACAGTTGAACTTTCCTGTGTGTTAAGATTCCGCATTAACATATTGTATTCAAGTCATTGTTTCTACATAGTCTGTTGTATTTATACATCCAGGCTATCATCCTTTATAGGCTGCAAAGATCCATTCAGTTTAAGGAACCACACGATGGGTGTTTTGTAAGCTGTGCGGAAGGCCCATAGAGCATCATCTAGTTTGTCCGACCAGGAGGCACAACTTTCTCCTACGATTCTTTCAAGAATACGCTTTAAACCACGATTTGACACCTCAACTTGCCCACTTGTTTGTGGGTGATACGCGGTGGAGAGACGGTGAGTGACTCCGTACTTAAGCATGACCTTTGTAAACTGGTCATTGCAAAAGTGTGTTCCGCGATCACTTATGATAGCTCGGGGGGCACCAAATCGAGAAAAGAGAGTTTTTAAAAATTTGCAAACAACTCGGGCATCATTGGTGGGGAGCGCTTTTGCTTCAACCCATTTTGACAAGTAGTCAACAGCCACGAGTATGTACTTGTTCCCTCTTGAAGACGGGAACGGCCCCATAAAATCAATGCCCCAGATGTCAAAGATTTCGCAAACTTGGATGGAGTTTTGTGGCATCTCATCACGTTGCGTAATCTTTCCTTGACGTTGACAAATGTCACAATGGGTGACAAAGTCGTGGGCATCCTTGTAGATGGTGGGCCAATAGAATCCTGAGTCAAAGATCTTTCTTGCTGTGTAATTGGCACCATAGTGTCCCCCAGTGGGTCCACTGTGGCAAGCTTTGGAAGTTCTAAAGCTTCTTGCCCCGAAACACAACGATTGAATCACTGGTCAGCACAGCTTATAAACAGTAAAGGGGTCGTCCCAATGAAGTAATGTTAAAACATCTTTGAAGAATTTATTCTTCTGCTGGGACATAAGACATTCCCCTTTGACAATAAACTTTCCCCATGTAATTTGCGAAATCCTGCCGAACCATTTGGTACTAACATTTTAAGAGCAATAAGATCCAAGGGTTTCGAGAGGAGAAATGCTTAATATAATTCCTTGTTCTCACGAACTTATCTGGGAGAGGATTTCCCAATCTTAGATGATCTGCAGCAAGATTTTCAGCTCCTTTTTTGTCTCGAACATCAATGTCAAACTCTTGGAGCAATAAGATCCACCGCATGAGTCTTGCCTTAGCATCTTTCTTGGCAAAGAGATACTTGATGGCAGAGTGATCAGTATACACTATGCTTTTGGACATGACAAGATATGAACGAAATTTCTCAAAGGCATACACTACAGCAAGTAATTCTTTTTCTGTAGTAGTGTAGTGAGTTTGAGCCTCGTTCATAGTCTTGCTAGCATAGTGTATAGGTTGAAAATGCTTGTTTTTTCTTTGCCCGAGGACTGCCCCAATTGCGAAGTCGCTAGCATCGCACATCAGTTCAAAGGGCAAGTCCCAGTCGGGAGCAATTAAGATCGGAGCCTCAGTCAATTTTCTTTTGAGTGTATTAAAGGAATCGATACACTCTTCAGAAAAGACAAATGGAGTCTCTTTTTCAAGCAAATGAGTCATAGGACGGGCAATTTTGGAAAAGTCCTGAATGAATCGTCGGTAAAAACCGGCGTGCCCAAGGAAACTACGGACACCTTTGACAGAAGTCGGATGAGGGAGTTTAGCTATTACTTCGACTTTAGCTCTATCAACCTCAAGTCCCGACTTAGAAATTTTATGTCCGAGAACAATGCCTTCCTTTACCATGAAATGGCTCTTTTCCCAGTTTAAAGACAAATTGGTGTCTTCACACCGCTTCAACATCTTTTCCAAATGGGTTAGGCACGTAGAAAAAGAGTCTCCAAAGACCGAAAAGTCATCCATAAATACTTCCATCGTTTTTTCAATCATATCGTGGAAGATTGCCATCATACATCTTTGGAATGTGCCAGGAGCATTGGGAGGCATGCATAGCCAAAAGGAATGGCGACGCTAGGCAAAAAGGTCCGTCATGGGATGTGAAGGTTGTCTTTTCTGATTCTTTTGGGTCAATTGGAATACTGGAAATAACCCGAGAAGCCATCGAGGAAACAGTAGTATTGTTCCTGCTTGTCGTTCGAGATTGGTCCATAAAGGTAAAAGGAAGTGGTCTTTTCGGGTGGCTTCATTAAGTTTTATGTAATCAATACATACTCGCTCCCGTGACCAATCGAGTAGGAACTCAGCTCATTTCCTCATTTAGTGATGGACGGTCATACATACTTTTTTAGGTTCACAGTGTTCGGGTCTCACCCAAGGGTCAGGGCGCGGCTGTCAGAGATGGGGTAATTCAATCCAGCGTCAAGGAGGTTTTTCAACCCTCCTTTTTGATAACATCGTGGAATTTTTGGTTTACCATTCGCCCCCCCCCCCTCCCACCCCCACTACTTTCACAGATGGTTCATAGTACTCTTCATTAGAATTTTGTGAGAGTACAAACATTCTGGGATAACACCCTTTATGTACGGAGAGTTTCCAAGCGATGGTCGCTTGTGGGGACTTAAGAAACCTTCAGAAGTGCTGCTTTTCCTCATTCTTTTAAGTCTTTAGCAATTATGACGGAAACTTGTTTAGTCGTCACATTCATAAAAATGCGTATTCAAGATGGCGGGGCAGTTCATTAGAGTTCAACTTGGAGGTTCATTAATCGGAAGATTCAACGGTTTTAGCTTCACAGAGTTTGAGTCTTTCCTTTCATCCAGCATATATTGTTCATGATTTGGGAGGGGGGGGGTTCTTGGTTGGTTCAATTTCACGTTCAAATTGCTTCTAGAATCAGGATGTCCCCATCAGGATCCTGCATAAGTTGGATAAACTTCAGATAGATGAGTTGGATCATCTTCCAGAGCAAGAAATGAATCTGCTTATTCCATTAGAGAAAATACCCTATCCCCGAAAGGAGTGAGTTTTGGAGAAGCAGTAGGAAAACAAATTGGCTCAAAATAATGGGTGGGATTTGCACTCGAGATCACGTTTCCCCCCAATATCCCGTTAGGACCTCCATCTTTTGTGGAATAACATCACAAGCCATTTCGATGACGTCGTCGATTTTGTTATTGCCGTATTCTATGTCGTAATCAGCTTGTGTTAATTTTGAAGTTGGTCCAGGTTTGAATGTGAGGGCCTCCTTGCCAACACGAAGGGTAATCTTCTCCTCCATCAAACATTATCAAAGCTTGACTTGTTTTTATGAAAACAACGGCCCGAGAATCAAAGGGACGACTCGGGGGTCTGGTTCAAAATCAACAACTACGAAGTCAGCTGGAAATTGAAATTTTCCCACATTTATAAAGACATCTTCAGCAATACCAATCGGTTCAGTGATTGAACGATCAGCTAGTTCTAATGTCATGCATGTTGGGGTCAATTCAGAAAGAGATAGACTTTTCCATACAGAATAAGGCATGAGATTAATGCTCGCACCAAGATCGGCCAATGCGTTGCATGTAGTAATCCCCGTAAATTCACATGGAATCAGAAATCGGCCAGGGTCTCCAAGTTTCTTTGGTAACTTGTTGAGGATGACCGCTGAACAGTTCTCATTCAAAGGAGTTCTTGCCAATTCGCTCAATTTTTCTTTGTTTCCAATCAAAGTTTTTAAAGTTGAAGCAAATTTAGGCATGAGCATCAAGGCATCGGTAAAGCTAATCTCGAAACTTAAATCTCTAAAGATTTCATAGAATTTCTCGATTTGGTCGTTAGCTTTTTCCTTGCGCCTTTCATCATTTCTTCTTGATGGAAATGGAATTGATGCTTTAGGAATTGGAGGAACAACAGGAGCAACACTGGGCTCAGGATTTTGATTACGAGACTGAATTTGAACAACAGGAGGTTGGACGTCTTCGGTGCTTCCGTTATTAGCAGGAGGCATCGTGTCCTTTGTCACCTCGATGTCATGATTGACTGCTTTCGGTCCTTGAATGGTAACACCACTTCGGGTAGTGATACCTTTTAGATCTTCCTTTGGGTTGGTAACAGTGTTACCAGGAAGAGTTCCAGAACCGGAAGTAGAAGCTGTATTAGCAGTAACAAATTTTGAAAGCATATCAGTTAAATTGGCCATTTGGGATTGCAGGTTTTGACCTTGGTTTTGCATGTTTCTCAACACTGCATCATTGGCTGTGACATATCTTTCAAAATCTGTTTTTGACACACCGTGTGTCTGAGGAGCAGGTCCTTGATGAGCTACTGGTTGATTAACTACTGGTTGATGAACCGGAGGTCGATAAATCTGACCTTGGTTGAAATTGTTTCCTCTGTTTTGATTGAAGTTATTTCCTCGATTGAAATTGTTTTGACTATTTGCATGAGGATTCTGAACAGGAGGAAAACCAGGAGGTCGAATTTGGTTTGAGACCATCGGAGGTCGATAACCAGAATTAGCTTGGTTGAAATTGGCCGCAGCGGCCTGGGACACATACTCTTGGATATTGTCATGGTACATGTTGCTGTTAGTGGCTGGACAGTTTTGATAAGAATGACCTCCCCCACAAGTTACACAACTTTGTTCAACCGCTTTTACGGGGGCGGAAGCTGGGGTTTGGTTCTTTCTATCGAGAATTAATGCCCGAACCATGTCTTTGAGTTCAGCAACATCAGATGAAATAGCTGGGGTGGAAGAGCTTGTACTCATTTTGCCTACAACAGCTTTGTTTATTGATTGTCGTACTTTAGTCTTGCTCTCGATGATTTTTTAAACATTCTCGAGGCATTTATGTCTAAGAAGTTACCACCAGCAGAAGTATTCAATGAATCTTGATCATTGAGTTTTAGGCATTGGTAGAATGTATCGAGTTGATGTCAATTCTGAAAACCCAATGATGAGGGCCATTCCCTTAAAAGATCATTGAAACGATCCCAGCATCATAAAATGTCTCATCAAATTTTTGATGTAATCTCGGTGATTTTATTTGAGATTTGTCGTTTTATTGAGGGAGGGAAGAATTTGTTAATAAATTTCGAAACAAGATCCTCCTAGTTTTCAATCGACCGAGGGGTTCTTTTTCTAGCCATAATCGTGGCTGCTTGCCCCTTCGAGAGAAAACGGGGAAAAGCATAGTTTAAAACCGACGTATTTGGTACGTTCGGATATCTCATCGTAGAAGTGATCTTGTTGAAAAATCACGGATGTGAGCATGTGGGTTTCTTTCTCATTGCCATATATTGCTTGTTTTGGACAAGATTCAGAATGAACTTGCTTGATCTCAAAGTTATTCGCGGTGATTTAAGGAATAAATATCGCATTCTGTAACCTCGGGGGGTGCTTCGAGCAATTGCGCCATAGTACGCTTATATCAGCACCATCGTAAATATGGGAGGAATTATCAGGTTTCTTCAAGATTAGATGATTTTTCAACAGAAGTTTTCGGACTTGTGGTTGTTCGACGTCTACGGGCTTTGAGCACGAAGTTCCCTTTCGGTGGCATGCCAAAATAGAAAATTAACAAAAAGAAAATTTACACTAATTTTTTTTTGGTTTTCAAAGATTTATTCACAATTGATTTTAAAGGGACTAATGTAGATAAGACAAACTTAACCTAATAATATACTTACTTACTGTTAGCTCTCAAAAAGATTTAACGCAAAAGGGGTGAGCGGAGGTGTAGGAATAGCGCTGAAGCTTATTTCTGCCTTTCGGGTCGTTAGTTCCTCGGAACAACCCGTCCTTATACCCACATTATAGTGTGTTTAATCTTTTTCAGTGAGCCGTTACGCGTAAGAGTACACAAAAGGAAGTTTTTATATCTTTTTGTTCGAGTTGGTGAAACCAACATGTTCACCGGAACTTTATTATGATAATTCCTCAGTTGAGAATTTTTTATTTTGGTATTTTACCAATTTGTGAATTTTATTTCTTTTTATGGACATGTTTTTATATTTTTATGGTTTTTTCTTTGGTTTTTTATCTATATTTTTTACCTAAAAGAAATGAAAAATATTTTTGTACTTTTTTATATTTTTATAATAAAAGAAAATATTCACAGTTTCAAACACAATTGATCAAACGTAACGATAGTCTGCTTCACAGCCTCCCCGGCAACGGCGCCAAAAATTGATTGGTGATTTTCACACCATATATATATAATATATAATAAAATATAAAATATATATATATATAAGTTCGAAAAAATCAACAAGATCAATGATTACCGAGAAGTAGTAATAGAGTGTTCCAGGAGCGTTTTATCCCCAACGAGGCTGGAAATGGAAAATCGATTACATCGAAGATTTGAGCTTGAGGAAGGAATTGATTGTGAGGATGGAAAAAGTCAAATTAGATGATAACGATATTAAAAACGTTTTAAGAAAAACCTAGAAATTACGAAATTAGACTAGACATCGAGAGCTACGAATCCGAACAAAGGGGGGAAAAAACTAAAATATTAAAAATAACCCTAACGAAGAAATTTGTACTTCAAAACTTACTCTAGGGACCAAATAACGAAGAATGCAAAGACTAGACGAAACGGGAGTTCGTTTGACCAAAAAACAGTCAAGAAAAAAAACGCACGGACCGTTCTTTAAAAGATGAAAAGTTGTAAAAATGATTCCTTACGAAAATTTTTATATTTTTCCTACAAACTAGATGACAAAAGAAAATTTTCTAAAAAAGCAAAATATTTTTTTGATAATTTTTGTATTTTTTATGAATTAAATAAACTTTTAACGAAATTAAATTATAAAAAATATTAAATGACTTCGAAAAATTCTGAAAATTTTTCTAAAATTACTTTACACCTTAACAATCCTACGAAAATTGAAAAACACAAAGTTGCTTAACAAATAAGCCCCGAATAAGCTGTTTTCAGCTTTATAAGCTTATTTGCCAAAAACCACCTTAAATAACTAGGCCCTTGAGTCTTTAACGAAAAAGACCCAAGGGCGCAGTGGTAGAGTGTGTGTGTAAAAGGGGATCGTATCGCTTGGTCCCGGGTTCGAGTCTTGCTCACCCGGGCCAAGTGTCTTTCCCTTTTTTTTTCTTTTCGAAAACTCAAAGAAGCAAAGTTGTTAAGCTCGTGGGGCTTAACAACTTTGTCTTCTACAACTTTTTTGAGAGAAAATGCTGTCAATAAGCTTAAAAATAAGCTTAAAGTTGACAGTTTGGCTTAAAAGCTAGAAAATGCTAAGTCCTTTTGGACTTAAGGTCGAAATAAGCTAAGACTAGGGATTGAACAAGTTACAAGGAATCTAAACTAATCTAAATAAGCTATAAAAAGCTAAAAGCTAAGACTTCATAAGCTGTTGAAAACAGCTTATGATGACAGGGACCTAAAATAACGCTAAATGCTAAAAGCTGAAATGGAATTCAAATATAAGCTAGTCATAGAGCAATAAGCCAAACTAACTACTTAGCTTATCTAAAAATCTTCGTAGAATTGCTAAGAAGCGTTTATAAGATAAGCTTCTAAGTGAATAAGTTAAAGTAAATAAGCATTCCCTACCTAAGTTATGCTAAAAAAACAAGGGTTCATCCAGAGGGCATGTTTGGGCTCTTAAATAATAAGCACACATATGAGCTCCCTAAGGTTCTGAAAAATCAAGTGGCTTATTCAAGAGCTTATTGGCTCTTGAAATTAGCCAATAAATTGGGCTTAATGATTCTTAATGGTAAGAAAATATTAAGCTAAAGTCTCCCCTTTGCACCAGGGGTGAGTTTAAGGCAAATCTCTAAGGGTTTATTTTGACACGCTTATTTAAGCTGTCAAATAAGCTCTCAAACACACAATAATAAGCTTAAAACAGATTAAGGTGCTCTTAGCTAAACAGCTTTGTGCACCCAATTTTTATGCCTTTTAAAAACCATTTAGGGCTTGCTTATTTTGTTGGGTGAAAAAAGGGAGTTGGATTTTTTAAAAACTGTGACACTAAAAACCTTGGTGAACTTTGACTTACCAAAGTCAAAAGACAAAAGGCTTTTGACAGCCTTTTTTGGACACTCAAAACACACTTTTTTGATGCTTAAACTCAGACCACAAGTGCTTAACTAAATAAGCACTTGTGGTGTCTCTTAAAACCCACGTTTACAAAAAAAAAATTGGTTTTAGAAAACCTTGGGAAAATAATTTTTAACCTTGAATCTTAAATACGCTTAGTACAGGCTTAAAACTTAAGCTTAATCAAGCTAAGTTGCCTCAACCCATGCCAAGGCTTGTTTTGACCCATTTTAAGGCTTATGCCAAACACCCCTTTACTTTAAAGCTGTCAAAGCTAAGTGGACTTAAAATCTATTTTGAAGCTAAAACTTTTAAAACCTTTTATCCACTTCTACTTAAAATGAACTAATTAAACTATTTAAGCTATAAATTGCCTAGCTTATTAGAAATATAAGCTTGTTTACTAGTTAGCTGCTTCTATTTATGACAGAATTTTAAAAGTAAAACTAACTTGATCTTTTAAACTAAGAAAGCTTTTAAAACTATGGCCATTCTATAAGCTTAACTAGCTAATGAAACTGTAATAATCATGAGAATTTCATTCTAGTAAGCACATTGTAATAAGCTATGAATATTCTAAAATGTAATTTTAGAAAGTTAAACTGAAAATTGTGTTGTTCTCAGAACCAATCACTCATTTGAGTGTGGCTTTAAAATCAAATCTTAATGGGCACCTTGCCTCTAAAAACCTGGAGCTTCAAAAGCTCAATAAGCTCTTGACAGCTTATTACTCTTTGAACTTCCAAACTTGAAATCAAATGATCAATTATGAACTAAAATGAATTGAAAACAGTATTTAATAGCTTTTAACAAGTTTTAAACTGAGTTTGAGCTTATTAACAAGAATAAGCTCAAATGAGCTTATTGAGTAAAAATAGCTTAATTTTTCATTAAA
Source organism: Tanacetum coccineum (assembly GCA_026074375.1). NCBI lineage: Eukaryota > Viridiplantae > Streptophyta > Magnoliopsida > Asterales > Asteraceae > Tanacetum > Tanacetum coccineum. Next base: position 46,141 of record BQNB010024834.1, read on the forward strand.
ACTGAGAATTACAAATGCATAAAAGAAAGTAGCTTAAAGACAATTAAACTATTTTTTAAAAACTACACTAAAACTGACTTAAAAACTAACTTTTTGCCACAATGGCTTTACAAAGCTATATATAGGAAAAATTCGACTAGAGTCTTGCTTTCTTCTCTCTTGCTGTTGTGCTTGTTTGTAGACACACAAAAGGGATGTGTTTGTTGTGTGAGGGGTTCACAGCCTCTAATCTTGGCCCTTCAATCTTTCTTGGGTCATCTTGGTCGTCGAAATAAGCCTTGGGAGGTGTGGGATTGCCAACTTGGCAATCTCACAGCTGGGAAAGTTAGTGGAGGAGGGGGGAGGTGTTTACCCATGGTGGGGGTGAAGGTTTACAGGATAAAACGGGTGAAGTTAACTCGTGAGTTGTTTTTGGGGGGAAGACAAGGCGGGAAAAATGGTTTGGGGTTATAACAGAGTGTGAGTTTGGGAACTTGGCAAAGATGGTCCCTCTAGGTTATGTCTTTCTTTGCACCCATCGTCCTTAATTTGTTATACTTTTGGGGACTTGGCAATTTCAGTCCCCAAAGGTTATAATAACTTTGCATTGAAGCAGCCTAGGGTGGGTATCAAGTTTATTGGCTTGACAGAATAAGCCCTTGGAGTATAACTTTGCTTAAATGGCATTTTGGCCCTTCTCTTCTTTTCTCCTCTTTTCTTCTTTAAGTATAAGTTTAGGGATTTACAATTTCAGTCCCTAAACTTATATTTCTTTGACTTTTGGCCTTGGGGTTGACTTGGCTTTGACCAGTTGACTTTTCTGTTGACTTTTTGACTTGATTGACTTTTCGGCTTCGATTTGGCTTTGTCTTTCACAGTCTTTTCCATTCCGAGTCTGGTTTTGTCGTTTTGGCTTTGTTTTTCGTCCTTTTCTTAGTTATCCGTTCCTGCACAATACAATTAGCAAAACAAGCATATATTTGGCATTTTAAGTCCGTTTTTGGTTATTTTAGCTCGTTTTTAAAGGTAAAAGGTATGTGTAATTAAGCACATACCAATGATTCAAACTTCATCCTTGGATAAGTAAGCCATATACCACAAAGTGTATATGCTTGAACCTATAAAATGAAAACTTAGTGAAATATGTACTTCGTCTTTCGAGGAAGTCATATATAATAAGATGTGTATATGATATGATATGACTCTTCTAGAACTAAAATGAAATATGATTCACTAAAAGGAACTCCTAGAAAAGTAAGCTAAAACGTATAATCCTATTACTTGCATCATCGTGGTTGGTTTTGGTGGCGAGGTTGTTAAGGTTGAAAGGATGTGTTTGGGAATAAGACGCATTTCGTTACGAAATTCACTTGGCTTTTGACAATATAGGCAAATGAGCTTATGAGTATCGAGATATGTAGAAGGTGATTTATCCTTCATAAGTTGAATTGGTTTTGAGTCACTGGTAGGGTTGTGGTTATGGTGGTGGTGGAGGAAGGATTCATGATGATTCTTTTTGTACTGAAGACTCGGTGGAAGACTCAAGTTAGTAAAAGGGTTTAACTCAAAATCTTACCTTGTTGGGTTGATGAAGCAATAGAGGTGATAGATATGACAATTTTGTGTGTAGTAAAATAGGTGGCGGAAGATGGTGATGACAATGCAAGCAACTAACAATGTATGCTTATTAGTAAAGTAGTGATGATGAATATGCATGTATGAACATGTAATGAAAGAGATATGGATTAAGGTATGATATATGTGCGAATGAGCACAAATTATCTTGATAAAGAAATCGATCTTAATCGACCTACACAAATCCAAACGAGTTAGTGCAAGATAGAAGCAAGAATATCATTTCACAACATGATAGTTCAAACATTTATACCAACAAGTATGAAAGAAAAACTTCTTCAAGTATTATCACACGAATGACTTTAACAAGTAGACACATAGATAGACATGTATATGAACAAAACATGTTTTCAAATAGACACACAAACAGGAAAAACTAAGAAATGAAGAGGTCATAGGTTGAAACTATCTTAAACAAGGCATAAAATGCGTTCAAAAAATATTGGATAGATCTATGAAATTTTGAAGGACTTAAGAGCTAGATAGATCAAAACCAACTATTAGGCGACCTTAATACAAGTCTAAATAATCGAATTTAAGTGTCGGATTAAAAAGTAAGCTACCCCAAACGGCAAAAATGCCTACTGTAGAATCGGCTAGCCGATTCTATTGGTTCAACAGAACCGGCTTTGCTACAAACAGAACCGGCTTGCAGCAGCCAAGGTTCCTAAAATCTAAAATCCTCTAGTAGTGAACAAAATGAATTCTAATCCTGACTTTCACTTATATTGTTGATCAATTGGTCATACTAGATTAATCTAAAATCACATGGGTAAGATTCAACGCTTATACCCTACATATTTTTATTATTCCAAACACTCCTTAATACAACAAGAAAATGAAAATGAAGAAGTACGAATTGCATAAAAACCAACCACAAGCATAAACGATTCAGTTTACAAACAATCATTCAAGGATTCAAACATAAACAATATGAGAAATAAGAACATTTATACAAGAGCATGTTCCAAGTAGTTCAACCAAACACAAGCATCAGGAAGAAGATCATTTAGATTATAAAATCAATTGCACTAACAATGATGCTATGGATATGCCACAAAAGGAAACAAATAGGCACGAAATCTCTTATTGCATTTGACTCTGTTTATTTATGAAAAATAAGTATCAAACTTGTTATATTGTTCCATCGCTTGTTTGTCGATTTTGGTTCTTAATTACATTAATGTGGCTTCAAAAGAAAGATCCTAGACTTCTACAAGTATATAAAAAATACATAACATAAGAGCAAAGGTAGCAAATAATTCATGTGGTAATGTCATATAAGGGACAAGATGCAAAGATCATGCAAACCATGTTTAAGCATGTATAAACTAGGACATTATACTGATAGATTTAGGATAGCCAACAAGGAACAAGAACTATCAAACATAGATATATCCATATCAAGATCATCATGTATCAAAATGACAAATTACGATATCATACGAGACATCATATACGAGAGAAAATTACTTCTAATGCAAACATCATGTAAGTCATGTTTAAGCCTTAACATTTAGTAACATGAGTACAAGCATAAAAACATTTAAAAAGGAAACAAAACCTTTCTTAAGGATTATGCATTTTTCAATTAATCGAATAGATATCAATCACTAAGATAATGACAAAACAAAAGATCAAACAGGAACATATAATCAACACATGTATATGCAAAGCAAGATGTCATGATAGACTAACGAAGGAAAGATCAAATTTATGTAGCATTAATGGTGTGTGGTAGACGGAGAACAAGTTAATGAACTAATGGTTATAGAGGATCGACAAGGATGAAGTGGCAACATCAAAATGTGTAGATAATTTTAATGAAGTACTTTTGAAATGCTTATTTTTCAACAAGACAAAAAATATTTCAAACTTTTGGCAAAAACGCCATGCCCAAAAAGTGACATTTTGTTATTATTTTGGAAACTACAAATCAACAATTAAGACTATATAGGCTCAATTGCCTTTAACATGGCGAGTGGCACAAGTTCTAACTCCATATGGTTGATTTTAAATGAAATTCCCAAAATGACCAATGAAATCCCAAATTGGACCCATTTTTTAAAAACTTGTTGTCTCCGATTTTATATATGGATAAACTTGAGATAATGACTTCGTAGCATCAAAAACTTCAGAATTTTTTTCATAAAATATTTATACTTCAATATCATATGCTCACTTGGTCCTAAGTGAATGTGGAACCTTTATTTATGGGTTTTTGCCAAACACTAGTTTTGACCCATTTTAACCAAAATAATAACTTATTACTTTGACCCGCTTTGAGAAAAAATTAAAGCTACAATAAGACATCACTACACTTCATCTTTACTTGAGTATTTGGGATGAAACAATCAAGGTTGCCAATCTCACTTTAATGTGTCACAATTTTTATGAGTTATTTGTCAAAACACTTATTCTAGTCATACTTATTAGTCTTACTTATCAAGGTTTTACTATGTAATTGAGTTGATGTCTATGATTTGGATATATCTATGCAAACAAAAGATATATATGTCTATTGAGGAGCACAAGATCCTGCATAAGCCTATGTGCGAAAACATAAAGATGACAAACAAATGAGCAAATATGCCAAACAAGACACTTATGATCCATAAACAAACAAGACGCAAAGATAAGATGTAAACAAGGCAAATAAGTAGTCATATAGCACATCACACATCAAGTCATTAATTTTACTAATGAGAGATACCGAAACATTTACAAAAAAAACATTTTTGACAAAATTATGAGTTAACCTAAACACCCCTTTTGAAACTATATTGTTTCTTTTAAGAATCAAAATTGACATACAAGCGAAGGAAAATACATGACAAGGTTGACATTTATGTTTCACAGATAAGCAAGTTCAAATGTAATGAGAGATAAGCATACAATCAATATATACAAGCAATGCAAACTAGAACGACTAATCATATAACATATCATACGAAAAATTCTTTTCGCCTTGCGATGAGTATGACGATGTATACCAAGCTTGATTAATGGAAAAATTACTTTATTTTCAAAGAAGGATGTATCAAAGTTCAAAGGATACCAACCAAAATTGCCCGACTCAAAGGTTTGAGTTTCTATGTTAATACAAAACTTGAAATTTTGGACACTTTGTGGTATTTTGAAAATTCGACTTAATTGAACTTATAATTAGTATCTCTAACCTACTTTATTAAAAACTAGACTCAATTATCTTCGAAACGATAGGTGGCACGACTTGTACGGATTTACAGTTAAGTTTTTATGACCTTTTGAAGTTGATCAATTTTTTGTAAAGCGTACTATAGAACCGGTTGGCCGGTTCTGTTCCTTGAATGAAACCGGCTTGTTATCGAACAGAACCGCCGGTCCGAATGAATTTTACAAAAACGCATATTTTGACCCGACGAAAAGAGTCAACACTTGGTAGGCTTTAAGGTAAACTTATATAACCGATTTTAGACCTTATTCAAGCTTGTATAACAACGATATTCAACAATCAAGACTTCTAAGAATAAAACAACGACATACTTTTCATATTAAGTCCCGCTTTTCGGATAGTTTGATACACAGATCGTACTCGGTTTTGAAAACATTGTTTTGAAAACTTGGCCATATGGCTCTTGATACAATTATGAAAAAAAACATAGAGGGGGGGGGGGTGGGGGGGTGAATACGATTTTTGATTAAAATTTAAAAACTTTTGTATCAAATGACCGAACAAACACGACGTAATATGAAAAGTATCGATTATAGTCTACGACTATATGTATAATGGAGACCAATCTACAAGCAAGTAGCATAAGCATCAAACCACAACATAAGCATAATTCAAACGTAAAGAAATAACGATATGTAAAGAGAAAGCAAACCGAACACGATGATTTATAGTGATTCGGTCACGGAGCTCCTCTCCGCTCTACTCCACTCCCCGAGTACCCAACTCGAGAGTTACTTCACTAGATCAACATGCTCCCTTTTCGGCGGAGAAAACCTTACACAACGTCGCTTACACTTTATCCGGTACAAAGCTAAATATCGGGTTCTTACACAAAGGGTAGAACCAACCCAAAACCCCGTTATGTTTTATAACCCAACATAACAAACCTTGTATTTTATGGCACCAACACATAAACCATCTAGTCTAAATCAAATGGTACAAAAGATGATACAAATGAGTATACAATGATGATCTACGACAAATGTGTCTAATGGATATGAATGCCTAATCTAAATTAACTTCCATTGATGAGAAGCCTTTAAATGGATATAGATAATGAGATCTCCAATCTTGTAGATCTACATATGGGTATGTTTGATGGTGGATGGAAATGGCAAGATCTTCAAGGCTTGCTTTGGTTGGATCATCATAAGAGTATGCTTACAACAAGATGAATGTTAGAAGCATTATGATCACATGAGAATGAGAGTGTTTAATGACTATTGCTACTGATCTAAATGAGTGAGAAATACATAGAAAATGTGTGTGAAAGGTGTATAAAATAGTGAGAAAGAGCTTGGTATTTATAGGCTAAAATTATACTGTAGCCCGGTTTCGCCGGTTCCTTCGGAGCGCCGCCGGTTCCATTCTCAAAAAAAAAATTATTTTTATTTTTATTTTGCCGGTTCTTACATTTCTCACCGGTTCCCTTTGCCGGTTCCATTCAGAAAATATTTTATTTTTACTTTTATTTTGCATTTTACTTTAACTTAAAAGTGAAAGCAAACTTGTACATGTAAAAATAAAAAGTCTAGTTGAGTTTTGACAAAATAAAGTTTACATGTCTAAATAAAATATATATTTAGATGTAAAATTTAGTATAAAAATAAAAAGATGCATTTGTATAAAAATACTTGTGAATGCAAAATGTGAAAAGAGGTTTGATCATAATGCAACATAACAAACATGTACGAACCTGTGTTGCAACATACGAGGAGTCGAGACATGGAGAGATGTTGATGTATGTTGAGACAAAATACGATTACGAGTAACTTGTACATTTTACGTTATGTATTACAAGTTACGTGTTTGTCAGCAACAAAACAAACGAGACTGTGTAGATTAAATATCGTAATATTTGCACTAACAATCTTTATCAGGATGATGGTACTGTTTATTGCTGTGATGATAATGGAGATGTTCCGCTCTTTTTCATGCCTTCCAAACTTGTTAGTCAACAAACCGACCAAGACTTATCTTCTGATTTATCTGTGTTGAATGGATTTTGCAACTTATCACAAACTGGAGAGGAGGAAGGTGACTGTGAGGTAATAAACTTACTATTGTTATTTATCTCTTGTTACAAAAACTTGCCAAATATGTACTAATGTTTGGTTATACTTGTTACAGCATTACAAATACACATACAGTTCTAAGCAAGAGGATCAGATTATACGGTTGGTAGATCAGAGACAACAGGATCATATTTTAAATATGGCAGAGGTGGCTGAACAAAAAATACAGTCTGAGATCCAATGGTTATACAATCATAGGGGGGCTAGGTTGAATAAGATAGCGGAAGAGGATAAACAAAGAAAATGCCCAGGGCATATGAACTCATCTGCTCACATAAAGTTAGCTATCGAGCATTGTGTACCAAAAAAGAGGAAGTATGTTGATGTATTGATGTCTCCGTTCTGTGCATTGCCTAAAATTTTGAATTTTCCCAGCATTGAACAATTGATAAATCAAAAGAATGTATTGAACCCACTTATGATTGAAAAGTGCAAGTCTGTCAAACCTTGGATTGAGGTATAAAATATTTTGCATAAACCTAATTTTGATCATAAATGGATTTGTTCTCATGTATAACTAAATTTTTTTTATATAGGATCTTTCACGCCCGTTCAAGAGAATTGATAAAATTTTCTTGAGACATGAGCTCCAGGTGTTTTTGAGTAGGGTTGTTATTGGTCGTTGTAAATTCCCTTGGTGCAACGATATTACTGATGATCGTAGTTTCTGGAATGGTTTGTGTGCTCTTGATGGTAATCACAAGGATGGCTGCTTGATGAGGTACCTAAATCTTCATATATTAATTATATATGCAAACAATTATAGGTGTTATTATTGAAACTTTAATTTTTGTCTTTTTTATTGCATCCAACACATTGATCTTTGGGTCACGTACTTGTGGCTCACCCGACAAATCGATATGGATTGGGCTATGGTCAACAATTACTTCCTGCCACTCCTACTTCAAGGGTCTATGCCATTGTTTTACGCTAACAATGATATATACCCGGTACCATAGAGTAATGTTGAGCGGGTACATTTTCCTATAAAGTGTGAACGCAAAATAAAACTTCTGCATACAAGTGTTATATTTTATCTTTATATATATATATATATATATATATATATTTGTGTAGGTCTTCATTCCAATAAATGAACCACTGCGTCATTGGTCTCTTGCAATGTTTCACATTTGTTCGAGAGTTGTAACATTCTATGACAGTGAAAGAACTGAAGGTGGGGAATCTTGTAAATGGTATTTACAGATGAGGGATTGTTTAGAGGAGAAGATTCCTGTGGTTTTAAAGGAGACGGGTGTGTTTGAAAAGAAAAATATTGATCCTGCAAAGTATAAGATTTCCTTTAAGGTAGCCGATGGAGTTCCCAAACAGGGTGGGGTCTTTGGCGATTGCGGTGTATTTCTGTGCATGTTCTTATACAGGTCAGGCTCTTATAAAAAATTTTAATCAAAATCCGACATAATCAATTTTTTAGTTTTGTTTGTCATCAAGTGTTTTTTTCCTATTCTACATACAGGTTAGCAAACGGTATCCCATTGGCTCTTAATGATCCTCTTCAGTCTACACTTTCATATCAAGAAAAACTGATTCACTTTTATTTCAAGCACAAGATGTTCTATCCTTGAACTTTGTATGTCTTTCTGTTGGTATACTTTCCAGACATTATGTTTAACTATCTTAACTATGTATGGTGCTTAGATGTTTCAATAGGGTAGCATTATATGTTGTGCCATATATCATTAGGCACAATGCTTCCCCAATGGCATTTAGTTTTTATCTTTACAAGTTGTTGTGTAAAACATTATCTGCTATGGATTATATGCACAATAATTTGATGCACCATTCATAACCTTTTCTTAAAACATGATTCATTATCACAATATAGATTCATTTAGGGGTCAGCCAAATTAATAGGGTCCCATGAAGAGTCCCATGTAGAATATGTTTGTTGTGAGCTTTGACCCAAGTTAAATTGACTAAATGTAAACGGCATTGTTGGAAGTATGTGTTGTGACTGTCCACCAAAGTTGATGTTAGCTTGCTCAAACATGCTGTTGAAGTTGGTGTAGGCTGCCTCATACCCTTGTGAACTCCCATTCATGTTATTGTAGGTTGAACGATACCCATGTGAACCACCATCCATGTTATTGTAAGCTGCCTCTTACTCTTGTATGCTCACATAATTGTTAGTGTAGGCTACCTCATACTTTTGTGACCTCACATAATTATTAGTGTATGGTGCCTCATACTCTTGTAACCTCACATAATTGTTAGTGTAGGTTGCCTCATACTCTTGTGACCTTACATAATTGTTAATGTAGGTTGCCTCATACTCTTGTGACCTCACATAATTGTTAGTATAGGCTGCCTCATACTCTTGTGAATGTCCACCCAAATCAACACGAATGTTGGATTCTTGCCTTGTTTGTCTTGATCTTTTCAACCTTGGTTGAGTTGAGTCCTTTGCATTTGTATTAAAAACGAAATTTAGTATAAGAATTATTAATAAAAGTTATATGATTAATCCTTAAAAAGTATATAATTTGTCTCACTTGTTCATGGCATGTCATTTTGTTATGTTCACGCACACCGCACCTTGAACATCTTACTTGAATAGGTTCCTCCCCTTGTGATTTGATACGATCTATATTTTTTGGTCTGCCTGCTATGGGAAAATTCATGTTTGGTGGCTTAACAACTTGCAAGCCATCAGGTCTCACCCAAGATGATGGTTCCTCCACCAAATATACCAAATATTGGTAAGTAGAGTAAAGTGTTATTTTCCTAAACCATACCAACGCCAAATAACTACAATCAGTGCATCCTATTTTTCTACTAATGACTATTACATGGCCACAAGGTATACCTGAAAGCTGCCATTTACGACAAGTGCATGTACGAAAAGTTAAATCTACTTGGTGTACTCTTCGATGATCATCCACCTGGTAAATGTAACAACTGTCAATTTTCGGAACACATTTAAATAATAAATTACATTTATTATTACATGTTTGTCGTTTATAAAATTTATTTTTAAGCTGACTTATCAAAACAACCCACTAGATCACGTTTTCATTATTCGGACTCTAAAGCAATTTGATATAAAACGACATTCCTGACAACTTTTTAGTTTTGACCGAGACCCAGAAACAGTCAGAAGGTGACTGAAATGCCCTCGCAAGATTTAGAAACACAAAAATAATTAAATTATATTTAATTATCACGTTTTATTAAATAAAAATATTTAATAAAATACTTAACAATTTAATTGAAAGCGTTTGTTGATAACGTGAATATGCGGGTTAAAAATTTATTTCTAGTTTTACTTTCGAACGAGACGTAACCGGTTCATAAAATAAATAACGAATATTTTAGAAAATGTTATGAAAATATATATAAAATATTATCAAGTAAATACTCATTTTTATCAGAAAAATGATTTGGGAAACAATGGCGCAAGTTTCGTATTTTGAAACATCCGTTAAGTCGCCAAAATGAGTCCCGAACCAATATTTTATAAAAGTTTCTTAACAATTATACTTTTAGTCCCTGAGAAATAATTACAAAATGAACCCCAAACTTATTAATACTTGTCACAATTATTTAAAACTTTTAATATAAATATAAAAAGTTTTATATTTCTTTTATTTTACATCAAATAAACACACACACAAACATATATATCACACTCTCTTATCTCCCAAAAATTCCGGCCACCCCTCCTTCCTCCGGCCAGCCGCCGTCGCCGGCCACCACGCCGCCGCCGCCAAAAAACTTTTCCGGCGGACTTTTCCGACCGAAACTAAAAATGGTTCTCGCCACACGATCTACCCGATCCACTACACCACTCGCCGCCACGCGCCTATCCTTCGTCCCCACCACCACCGCGAACCCCCGCTGCCACCCCACGTCGTCACCACTGCCACAACCATCAACATCATCTCGTTTCCACCATCACCCCCCACATCCTCTCATTTTTCCGACTACGCACCACCCTCCCCATCACCAAGGGTGCGGCTGGGTTTGTTAAACAACCCGAAATGGGTGTATATTTTGGTGGTTATACCACCAACGAGGGTGCGTTTGGCTGTTGTAAACAGCTAGGGGTGTTCGTTTGGTTGATAAACCCGCACCAAAGGGGTGCGTTTGGGTCCGGGTCAGCAGCTAGGCTGTGTTTGGTTTCGTCAGCCCCAAATAGGGTGCGTTTGATTATTTATAAAACGCAACAGGGTGCGTTTGGTTTAGTAGAGACATGAGTGGGTACGTTTGGTTTAGCGGGAACCGCACAAGGGTACGTTTGGTTTTGGGACATCCATAGGGGCGTATGTTTGTTTCGAGTTTATCAGCCCACAAGGCTGCGTTTGACTTGTTGTACCAAAAAAGGTGCGTTTGGTTTTCTTAAAACACAACTTAAGGTGCGTTTGGTTTAACAGAAACGCACAAGAGGTGCGTTTGGTTGACAGTTTCACAACAAAGGGGG
>BQNB010024835.1:0-14371 GCA_026074375.1 Tanacetum coccineum
TAATCCTAGCTGTCATACGATATGCAGGGTGAGGTGGTGGTGTGGCCGCAGACTCATCAGTCTCAAATGGCTCAGTCTCTTTTGCAGGCGGGGCAGTAGCTGGTAAAGCAACAACTACAGGGTAGGCAGGAGCTGGGTGCTCCTCCTTCGCCTCCTCGTCAACCTTAACATCCATCTCATCATCCTCATCCTCCTCATCGGCGTCGATGTCCATATCATCGTCCTCATCCTCCTCGATGTCCATCTCATCATCTCCGTCATCTCCTCCATCAGCAAGATAGTCGATAGGATCCTTGTAACATCCGAGAATTTTCGAAATTTTTAAAGGACTATTTTAACCTTTGACTTTTCGAGTCTAACTTGACCTTTTAACTTTTGGTCGTTCATGGTCACATAAAAACAATTACCGCGTGACCGGTAAAATTTTCGAAACGTATTTAAATAATAAATTATATTTATTATTACACACCGTGAGTACAAAGTTATTTTAACTTATTTGATTCGAAAACGAAAAAGGATATATATTAATTCTTAGTTGATTTACCAAAAACGAACCACTAAATCACGTTTTCACGATTTGGACCCTAAAGCAATTTGATGTAAAACGATATTTCAGACAACTTTTTAGTTTTACCCGAGACTTGAAAACAAGCAGAAGAGGGCTAAAACAGCCCCGCAAAGTTTTGAAAACTGCACACAACGGGTACCGACACACAAAAATAATTAAATTTTATTTTTAATTATCACTATTTATTTAATAAAAATATTAAATAAAATCATCTAACATTCTATTTCAAAAGCGTTTGTTGATAACGCGAATGTTCGAGTTGACATTCATTTTTAATTTCGGTCAAGGCATAGCCGGGTCACAAAATAAGTAACAAATATTTTTATAAATGTTATAAAAATATTTATGAAATATTATCAAGTAAATAGAAAAATGATTCCGAACGCAATGGCGCAAGTTTCGTATTTTAATTCATCCGTTAAGTCGCTCAAACGAGTCCGGAACCACCATTTTACAAAATATTACTCGAAAGTTACACTTTTGGTCCCTGTGAACTATTTATATAATTAACCCTAATCTATTAAACATTTATCAATTTTTTTAAAACTTTTATTATATATATAAAAGTTTTTTTTCATTTCTTACAAATAAAACACACATATGTACCCTCCCACTTCTCTCTCCCTCTCCATCCGGCAGCCACCTCCGGCCGCCACCTTTTTCGACCAACCGCCGCCGGAAAAGTTTTCCGGTGAGTATTCCGGCCAAGACCAAAAGTGAACCTCATCACCGGATCTACCCAATCCCCCAACACACGCACCTCCACGCGCCACCCCCTCCTTTGGCTGCTGCCCCACGATAGCCACCATAACACCACCGTCACCCCACCTTCACCACACACCATTGCCACCACCACAGCCCAGCCACCATAGGGTGTGTGTGGTTTTTAAACCACACAAAAAGGGGTGCGTTGGTTTTGTTAGTAGCACCAGGGAGGGTGCGTTTGTTTTATTTTTTTTAGCTACAAGGGTGGTTTGTTTCGGTGGTAAAACACCACCACCAAGGGGTTGCGTTCGGTTTAATAACCGCACTGAAAGGGTGCGTTTTGGTCTTGTTAAGACAGCCGAGGGCTGCGTTTCGTTTATAATAATGCACCTAAGGTGTGTTGGGTTATGGCAGCCAACACCAAGGGCGGGTTTGGCTGTGGAAACCAACCAGGGTGCGTTTGGTTCTTAGCCGCACCACCTAGGGTGCGTTTGGCTGTTTACAACAGCTTAGGGTGCGTTTGGTATAGTGGCAGCAGCTAGGGGATGTTTGGTTTTGATTTAAAACCACGCAGGGTGCGTTGGTTTAGCATGAAATACTACAAAGGGTGTTTGTCCCGGTGGTTTAACACAGAAAAGGGTGCGTTTGATGTGATAAGAAATCCATAAGGGTGTGTTTGGCTGTTAAACAGCCATGGGGTGCGTCTGGTTTGCTTAAAAGCGCACAAGGGGTGCGTTTAGTTTTGTATAAAACAGTTAGGGTGCGTTTGGTTGTTGATAGAAATTCACAAGGGGTGCGTTTGGCTGTTATTAGCACCGAGAGGGTGCGTTTGGATTTGAGTTCAGCGAATAGGGTGCGTTTGGGTTAGTAGGAAACCGGTTAGGGTGCGTTTGGGTTAACAAGAAACCGGTTAGGGTGTGTTTGGTATAGCAGAAACACGGATAGGGGTACGATTGGTTTGGCAGATTTGCATAAAGGGATGTTTGGTTTATCGGAAAATGACACTTATGGGTGCCGTTTTGCTTAAGCAAAGATGAACGAAGGGACTAATAGTTTGGTTTTTAACAGTTTAAAAGTAAGGGGTGAGTTCGGGTTTAATACAAAATTTACTAAACAATATTTACCAACGCATTTTATATATATATATAATAATTTATTTAAACATCGAGACTAAATATGGGGTTTATTGGTTAAACTAAATATGAACAGTTATTATTTTTCGGATATATTATATTAGGAACCGAACAGAACTTATAATATGAAAAAATAACGCAATAGACCGTAAATGACACTTTGAAATTACTAGGATGCTTTCTATTAAATTGATTTGGAAAAGTGGATTTGCAACAAAGTCTTTCGACTTGGGATCGTTTTATAAATGGGAAGGTCATGACGAAATTTATATAAAATTTATATATTTAGTAATGTTTTACTAAAACTCCGATTATTTTAGAACCCGGTAAAAGAAACTAAGTTATATTTTAAAGATATATTCATTTGTATTATACAATAACCCGACCAACGAACGAAAACTATACTTTTATCATGAGACAACTATTTTGGACACGACCCGTCGAGGAAACAAAATATAAATTTATAAAATATTATTTTATATTTTATAATTGTCGGCTAGAAGATAACATAATAATTGTTGTAAAAGCTTTATAAACATCGTTTAACTTAATTGGTAATCTTAAAACGTACGATTACGTTTATACAAGAACTTTTATTTAATTAAGTGGTGATTTCAGAAAACGAGTCAAACTAATTGGTTTAATTATTTTACTCACACTTATTATATAATACTTGCAAAGCATTATATACGTCACATTAATCTTTGGATTGTTTGTATTTGTTATATAACTCACGGTAGGAGTTATATAAAGGTTTATTTTTCATATGTAATATATATATAGAATATATTACATACTTTGCGTTCACTTTTAAATTTATTTATTTAACCAACCACCAAACCATTACAACATTAAATCTAAATCTTTATTCAACGTGACGTGTTGTGGTGACTATCCATCAGGAAACCCAAATACATTATCCTAGGCTAGTGGGACTTAGCCGTTAAGATTAGCTGCAACTTCTTGATCGAGCAGCTTCGTCTTCCGTTCGTATTGTGCATATTAGATGCCTATCTGTCAATCGTTCTTCATCATCGAGGTGAGTTTCATAGCCTCGCTTTTCAATCTTTTGAATGTTTTATAACCCGCGAGGGGGATACATGCTTGTCTACAAATTCTTATACTTGGTTATCTTATAACAACGTGATTGTTTTAAAGGATATTGTGAGTTTATAACTCCCCTGTTTTTACTCGTTTTACATATATTTGGGGTGAGAACATGCTTGTTTGCAAATGCATTTACATGATTGATTACAAATTGGTTTACATACTTATTTGCATAGCTCGCTATGGGATATATTATTTGACTTCATTTTTGGTCACAAATATATGCACTTTACTTTTGAAAGGATTACGGATTAGCTTAAGCGGATTGAACTGATGACAAAACGGTACTGCCCGGGTGTTCTTGGAGGGGACACCGGTAACGGGGGTACATGTTCTTACTTTACTGCCCGGGTGTTCTTGGAGGGGACACCGGTAACGGGAGTACATATTTTCACTTTACTGCCCGGGTGTTCTTGGAGGGGACACCGGTAACGGGGGTACATGTTCTTACTTTACTGCCCGGGTGTTCTTGGAGGGGACACCGGTAACGGGAGTACATATTTTCACTTTACTGCCCGGGTGTTCTTGGAGGGGACACCGGTAACGGGAGTACATATTTTATATCACTGCCCAAATTGGGTACATACAAGTCTACGTCACAGCGTCATGAACTGTAAATCACTTGGAGGGTGAGCGCGAATGTTATAAAATAGATCTATTCGGGTGTGGATCCCTGTTCGGGTGATTAGCGATCGCCGGTAACGAACATTATAGCGTGATGTCCACGCGTATGATATCAAATAGATCTATTCGGGATTGACAACCCCCGTTCGGGTGATTAGCTATCACTGGGAACGAACGTTATAACATGTCGGATCACGTTGGGACTACAGGGCCCCCAACAAATACATAAGAATTCTTACATGAATTATTAGCTTCAGTTTCATGAGCTTAGAGTAATCGTAAACATTGTTTTATACTCACATGGATATTTACGTTGCCTTGAATAAAATGGCAATACATACTTGAAACATTTTTGGTGACATTAAATTGGTCATGCATTCTTTATAAATCTTTGGAATAAGATTGGTACTTTTGGTGACATTAAATTGGTCATGCATTCTTTATAAATCTTTGGGATAAGATTGGTACTTTTGGTGACATAAAATGTGTCGTGCATTCTTTATAAATCTTTGGGATTTTTACATGGTACTGTGATGATACAGTGGATTACATTCATATTTAAACTAATTACAGATTTTGATTAAATCAACAATGTAAATTTTCAAACGACACCTAGAGGTCGTTCTCTTGTATCTAGCGTTGTGTATTATGAAGTAGCACCCCATGTGGTATTCCGCTGCGTTGTCATATTTTTGGGGGTGTTACAGAATCCACTAAGCCTTTGGAGAAGTCTTGGGATATCAGGAACGAAGACAACATGTCATACAACGCGCGTGGAGCTTGTTTCAGCCCATAAAGAGCTTTCTTTAGCTTGTACACGTGATTGGGGTTATCTAGATCCACAAAACCGTCCGGCTGGCTAACATAAACCTCTTCCCGCAAATTACCATTCACAAACGTAGTCTTGACATCCATTTGGTAGACGACCATGTTCATGTGAGCGGCAAACGCGAGAAAAATCCTTATAGCCTATAATCTTGCAACCGGAGCAAAAGACTCTTTAAAATCAATTCCCTTTTCTTGACGGTAACCACGAGCCACTAATCGAGCCTTGTTCTTTAGAATACCTCCCAGTTTGTTCTACTCACTTTGTAGGATACCCGCCCCCAAAAAATAAACCACCCCCCCCCCCCCCCCCCCACTTCAAGTAATAACATACATTGTCTGGTCGGGTACGAGCTCCCATACTTCAGGCCGTTCAAACACATTGAGCACTTCTTGCATTCTTCGATCCAGCAGGATTAAGTCAAAGCACTTATATGTCCTTGGGTTTCAATAAAGAGAAGGAGAGCATCGTAGTAACAAAGAAGAGCTTGCTCATGTAATTATAGCTTGTGGAAACTGGTACTAGCGAGTCACCGATTATGGATTTTCTAGTGGATTAACCTTAGTCCATTTGCTATTAGTTTCAGATGAATATGGTGATCGAGATGCACAATGTATGAATAGAATCCGACGAAGAAGATTGATCAGAAGTGATTTCTGAAATTAAAGGATAGCCAAATACTGATCATTACCCATATGTGGCAATTTCAATATCATGATTTTCTTCTTCAACATCAATAAGAATGACGGGAGGTTGAGTTTTGATGTTGTTTGAGATGACTTGGTGATTGTGCATCTGTCAACATTTTTTGAAGAAGTTTAACCGGTTGATGCAGCGGTTCTGGAGCAACTACTTCAACAATTAGAGCAATGACTTCAGAGCTGTGTGATCAAAACTGATGTAGGGTGAGGTAATATCTCAAACAGTGGTTGAAACAAAATATCCCAATCAGTTCTTGAAGGTGGTACAAATGATGTTGAAGAAAGAGGGTTTAGCACGAGTCCTGAACTGATTGTTGCAGGAGCCATTTCATGAAGTGCGGGTCCTGAACTGCTGTGTTCAGAAGCCATTGTATTCAGCTCATCAAAATCTACATGAATTGTTTCAATGATTCGTCTGGTACGTCTGTTGTAAATTCGAAATGCTTTCTTTATGGGTGCATAGCCAATGAAAATACCAATATCAGCTTTTGGTTGTAACTTACCCAAGTTCTCACTATCATTTGTCGGATAACAGAGTGCACCAAATACATGGAAAAATGATAAGTCAGGAGGTTTGTCATGTAAAAGCTCATATGGTGTTTTGTCGTAATGAAGACGTATGGTGGAACAATTTTGGGTGTAAGATGCAGTAGCAACTGCTTCTTCCCATAAAAATAACAGAGCTTTTGCATAAATCAACATTGTGCGGGCAACTTCAATTAGCGTACGATTCCGTCTTTCAACGACACCATTTTGCTGTGGAGAGCGAGCAACAGATGTTTCATGAGAGATGCCAACTTTCTCATAATATTCATGCAAAGTTTGATTAACAAATTCAGTTCCATTATCTGTTCTGATGCATCGGACAGGTACTTTAAGCCGCACTTGGATCATCTTGAGAAACATGATTATGAAATCTGAAGCTTCATCTTTTGACCTTAAGCACTTAACCCATGTAAATCGAGAGTAATCATCAACAATGACGAGGATGTACTTCTTTCCATTAACACTTGCGACACACATTGGTCCACAAAGACCCATGTGCAAAAGATAGAGTTTTTCTTGGTTGGTGTCTTCATATTTAGGTTTGTGGGGTTTCTTCTTTCTTTTTCCCATTGCAAAAGCAGAACACGGATGGTCCTTTTCAAATTTTAGCTTAGGGAGACCTAGAACAAGACCGTGTCTAGCTAAATGGTTGATTGCACCAAAGTTCAGATGAGACAGACGTCGGTGCCATAGCCAGGACTTAGTCTTTGAAGCTTTTGACAAGATACATATAGGAGAGGATGACAACATATCTCTAAGAGACAGAGTATACAGATTGTTTCCTCAAGATCCAATTAATAGATCAACACCTTCTGAATTTTGAATGAAGCAGGTGTGTTGACGAAAAGCAACTTCAAGAACTATTATTTTGGATTTCAGAAAATCAACGAGATTGTTTTACAAACGACACATTTAGAGGTCATTCTCTTGTATCTAGCGCTGTGTATTATGAAGTAGCACCCCAAGTGGTATTCCGCTGCGTTGTCATATTTTTTGGGGTGTTACAAAGTGGTTCACAACACTCGACGGATTAGAAGACGGCAACACCTGCACAGCTTGATTAATCATATTATTATTCACATTATCATGATTGTGTACCTCAGCAAGAGCATCTAAACAATAATGAGATAAATTTGCCATGAGAGCAACTTTGGCAGTGTTGAGTTCATCACAATAAGAGTCATATGCATCCAAATCATCAGCTTGATAAGCAGCATTGTGAGTAATGATAGTCTGTGTGGCTTGAGCTTCTGGAATTCTTGGATCTGCCAAAAATGCTAGTTCCTCCTTATGTAGAATTTAACCACTTGCTTGAGCTTGTACCAACAACACTTTATCCTTAAACCAAGAATCATCATGTTTCCTCTTTGGTTTATTGCACTGTTTGGACATGTGTCCTTCCCCTTTACAATTGTAACAAATAACAATCCTTTGTTTCCCAGAATTGCTTCCACTTGCTCCTGGAGTGTAAGTCCTTGAAGTACCCGCATCTAAAGAAGTGTGTCTCCCCTGAATTGGTTGTAAAGTTACTCTTCCATTATTAATGGTAGCTTGTTTCCTAGGGTTTGACGAGTTCCTCAGCTGGTTATTGGTAATGGGATAGCGGGAAGTGACAACAGCAGTCAAAAAAGACATCATGTGATTAATGGAATCAATAGGATCATCACCTTTCTGGAACACTGGAACAATTAGACCCGAGTCTAGTTTTGAAAATTCAGGTTGTTGGTTAACTGTGGGAGCGTATTCATTGGATGGTAAAGTGATTGAGAGAGGTGTTGATAATTGATGAGTTGTGTATTGTTGAGATTGATAAGGTGATCCATACTGTGGAGACTGATATGGTGAAACTTGTGGTTGAAATTGAGTGTTTTCACTCTCCGGCTGTTGACCCACGACAGCCCCGTCACCACAGCAGCAAACACCACCAAGGTTGTGTTGGGTTTGTGGTTATCACCACAGAGGGTGCGTTGGTTCTGTGAATATAAGCACTAGGGTGCGATTGGATGTTGTTTAACAACCATAGGTGCGTGGGTTTTATATTTTCACAGAGGGAGTGCGTTTTGGTTGTAAAGAGACACATCTAGGGTGCGTTCGTTTTGTGGTTTACACCAGCATGGGTGCGTGTGGGTCGTCTCGACACCACAGCCGGTGTGCGTTTGGTTTGTACTCAGCCCAAAAAGGGTGCGTTGAGTTTGGGTTTAGCACCGGATAGGGTGCGTTTGTCTTGGCAGCCACCGGCCAAAGGGGCGGTTGGTTATACCACCATTAAGGTGTGTTTGGGACTGTCACAGCCGCGGGTGCGGTTGGTTTGGTTGTTCGCCGATAGGGGCGTTTGGCTTAACAGCAGCCATGCACATGAGTGCGTTTGGCTGCTGTACATACCATTAGGGTGCGTTTGGGGTTGCTCGACAGTTAAAGGGTGTGTTTGGTTGGCTGCCAAACGGCACAAGGGTGCGTTTGGCTGGCTGTGTAGCAACCACAAGGGCGTTTGGCTGCAAATATAACAAAAAGGGTGCGTTTGATTATGTCCCGAGGCACCTAGGGTGCGTCCGGTTTAGGTACTAAACGACCAAGGGGGCGTTTGGTTGGGCTAACAGCTCACATAGGGCGTGTTTGATTTTGCTAGGCACCAAGGGGTGCAAGTGGTTTGTTATAGCAGCCATAAGAGAGTGTGTCTGGTTTGTTAGATAGCAAGAGGCTGCGTTTGGCTTTCTGGCACCGCGAAATGGTGCGTTTGGTTGTGCTCGACAGCCCACAAGGGGCGTTTGGTTGTGGGTTAACAGTCGAAGGGACTGTTTGGGACAGCGGGCACAGCAAGGGGTATGTTTGGTTTGGATAGGAACACACAAGGAGTGTGTTTGGGTTAGCGAAACAATAAAAAGGGTACGTTTTGGTTCATGATAAACGGTGAATAAATACAACTTAAGGTTTAATAAACATGAAACTGGATATATATATATTGGTGGTTTAAAATGGTTAAATAAATGTAATAATTGTTATTATGTTCGGTTGACATAAATATATATGTTTATATATTTAAAACACGTGGGGGTTTGCAATATTGATTTCATTGATTAAGTGGGAAAAACGTTAGACTTTATAAATATGGAAAACGATTTATAAATGGAAATGTCATGGCGAAATTTATAGAAGTTTTATACTTAGTAATGTTTTACTAGAGTTTATATTATTTCAGAAACCGATAAAAAGGACTAAATTATATAATAAATTGTATTATACAGTAACCAGATAAACGAACGAAAACTATACTTTTACAATGAGACGAACTATTTTAGACACGACCCGTCGAAGAAACGAAAGATAATTTATAAAATATTATTTTATATTTTATAATGGTTATAAACTTTACAAACATGGTTTGTTGATTCATAACATTAAGACATGGGTATACTTTTATTCAAAGTCTTTTTAGTAGGGTCAAACTAACTGGTTTAAATTATTTACCCACACTTATGATATAATACCTGCAAGGTATTATATACTTTTCATTAATATTTGGATTGACTGTCTTTGTTATATAATTCACGGTTGGAATTATATAAGGGTTATTTTTCATATGTAATATATAAAGAATATATATTACACACTTTGCATATATTTTAAATTTATTTATTTAACCAACCACCAAACCATTACAACGTTAAATCTAAATCTTTATCAACGTGTGGCGTTGATGTAACCATTCATCGGGAAACCCAAATACATTATCCTAGGCTAGTGGGACTTAGCCGTTAAGATTAGCTGCAACTTCTTGATCGAGCCGCTTCGTCTTCCGTTCGTATTGTGCATATTAGATGCCTATCTGTCAATCGTTCTTCAACATCAAGGTGAGTTCATAGCCCCACGTTTTACATGTTTTACATATATTTTGGGGTGAGAACATGCTTGTTACAAATTCAATTACGTGTTTGATTTAAACTCGTTACGTGCTCATTTTCAACTTGTCTGCATACATGTTTACAAACGCATTTACATGGTTGATTACCTGTTTGGTTTACTTACTCATTTAAATATCTCGCGAGGAGATACAATACTTGGTTTACTTTTGAACGTAAACGCATACTTTACTTTTGAAAGGATTACGGATTAGCTTAAGTGGATTGAACTGATGACA
This sequence comes from Tanacetum coccineum, assembly GCA_026074375.1. Taxonomy (NCBI): domain Eukaryota; kingdom Viridiplantae; phylum Streptophyta; class Magnoliopsida; order Asterales; family Asteraceae; genus Tanacetum; species Tanacetum coccineum. The sequence continues at coordinate 10,346 of BQNB010024835.1, forward strand.
AAACGGTACTGCCCGGGTGTTCTTGGAGGGGACACCGGTAACGGGAGTACATATTTTTACTTTACTGCCCGGGTGTTCTTGGAGGGGACACTGGTAACGGGAGTACATACTTTAAATCACTGCCCAAATTGGGTACATACAAGTCTACGTCACAGCGTCATGAACTGTAAATCACTTGGAGGGTGAGCGCGAATGTTATGAAATAGATCTATTCGGGTGTGGATCCCTGTTCGGGTGATTAGCGATCGCCGGTAACGAACATTATAGCGTGATGTCCACGCGGATGATATAAAATAGATCTATTCGGGATTGACAACCCCCGTTCGGGTGATTAGCTATCACTGGGAACGAACGTTATAACATGTCGGAGCACGTTGGGACTACAGGGCCCCCAAACAAATACATAAGAGTTCTTACATGAATTATTAGCTTCAGTTTCATGAGCTTAGAGTAATCGTAAACATAGTTTTATACTCACATGGATATTTACGTTGCCTTGATTAAAATGGCAAACATACTTGAAACATTTTTGGTGACATTAAATTGGTCATGCATTCTTTATAAATCTTTGGAATAAGATTGGTACTTTTGGTGACATTAAATTGGTCATGCATTCTTTATAAATCTTTAGGATAAGATTGGTACTTTTGGTGACATAAAATGTGTCGTGCATTCTTTATAAATCTTTGGGATTTTACATGGCACTGTGATAAACAGTGATACATTCGTATTTAAACTAACCTATGAACTCACCAACTTTAATGTTGTCACTTTTAAGCTTGTTTTTTCTCAGGGTAAATTAATATGCTCTAATTTCTGAAGTGCATATGGAGTCTTTTACATCAAAGCCTTTCATTGTGATGCCATTATGGACATTTGTTATATCAAATCCAGGACTTTGATTAAATCAATGAGATTACTTTTCAAACACACATTATAGAGGTCGAACTCTTGTATCTAGCGCTGGTATTATGAATAGCACCCAAGTGGATATTCCGCTGCGTTGTTGCTATTTGGGGTGTTTACAGATTGTATCAGAGCACTTGGCTATAGAGAACTAGGTTGCCCCATATTTTACCTAACTATAGTCATTTTCACAAAACATTGCCTCACAACGAAACATTTCAAAGTGCATACATGCTACTTGCTTATGTGCTTACATTACGTGCTGCATTAAGTGCTTACGTGACATACATATATATAATATATATATATGCTTACATCCTTATGCTATATCACAATTATTATTTAAAGTTATTTATATAAAATACCAGAGCGTTTCTTAAGACATTGTGGGTTGTACAATTGTCTCATTCTACTCGTCAGACATTGTGAGTTATACAATGGTCTCATCTTACTTCTTAGACATTGTGAGTCGCACAATGGTCTCATTTCGTCCTCAGACATTGTGAGTTATACAATGGTCTCATCTTACTTCTTAGACATTGTGAGTCGCACAATGATCTCATTTCGTCCTCAGACATTGTAAGTTAAACGATGGTCTCTAAGGATATTATTTTTCTTCATAGCATTATACTATATTGTATTACACGGAGACCGTTAAAATTTTTGTTTACATGGAATTATGTATGAACCTAAGTATTACAAGTCTTGTAAATACCAGAATATTTTTAAGACATTGTGGGTTGCACAATGGTCTCATTCTACTCGTCAGGCATTGTGAGTTGCGCAATGGTCTCACTTCGTTCTCAGACATTGTAAGTTAAACAATGGTCTGTAAGGATATTATTTTTTTCATAGCTTTATACTATATTGTATTACACGGAGACCATCACTGTTTTGTTTACATGGAATTATGTATGAATCTAAGTATTACAAGTCTTGTATGGGCGGGACTTGTAATAGGAGGATTTATATGATAATTGCTATGTTGACTGGTTCATCAAGACTTTTACCTGGTTTACTCTAACCGATTACTCGTTAACGATCTTGAAAAACTATTTGATTTTCCCTGATAGTTTTACTCCTCGTCTTCGAAGACGAGTTTGAAACACTCGTCACATACTCAGTAGAACACATGCATCGTCATGTCAACCACCTTGAAGGTTATGAGAGTACGCGTATTGCACCGGGAATTATTAAGTAGGATGATTTATAATTTATTTATTTGAAAGGATTGGGACGCCTCTTCAGTTAAATAAATAAATTATAAATCACCGAACCATAAGTTTATCATTTCTTGCTTACATAAATTTGGACGCTTCTTTATGTAAATAAGAAATTATAAATGAGTGGGCTTAATGGTATCCGATATGACACGAGTATGAACCTGAAATCGATAATCATCAGAATCCGTTAAAGGGGTCTAGAGACACAATCGTGTCTTGCCACTCAGCAGAATCTTAAGGCCTCACCTGGAACTACCTTATCACATTCTTAAGTTATTACTTTTGCCGTTGCAAGTCCTTGCAATCACGAACTGTCTGTGGAGCTAACAGACTGAGTGCAATATCCCATCACCATTTGTTATAGTATTGACGTTATGGTCGCTACTGTTGGGTCCTAGAGCGGTCCCGACTGATACAACTTTATCCAATAGGTGAACCTTGAGGTTCTCCAACCTCAAACTGTCAATCCTCTCGATCATACTAACTCTCTGTCCCCTAGCTATCAACTGATCTGCCTCCAACCGTCTCTGAACATTCTCAATCCTGACAATCCTATCAATACGAACCTCAAACATGTGATGGTAAAAGTCACGCACAACATCATCTAAGTCAATCGGCATATCCTTGAATGACCTAACAATGCCATCCCTAGTGCCAGATGAATCAGAAGAATCCTCTCCAGCTGGCTCTACAATCTCCTCCTCAATAATCGGTGCGGACATCGGGTCAATACCAACCTCAACCGTGTCTCCAGCACTGGTGTCAACCTCATACTCCTCGGTGTCATCCCTGACATCCCTAGGGTCAATCTTAACATGATCTCTAACATCTTCCCTATCACCAATACCCAACTCCATATCAACCTCAGTCTTTATAGAATCAATCTCGGTATCCTCCTCTATGCTAGCCTCAGACAAGTATGAATCTCTGAACCTCTTACGAGGTGGTAAGAGATCAGCATGGGTAGGAGCTAATGATCCCATAACTGGTGTAGATGATGGTACAGAATCAACCGGGGATCTACATCTCTTGCGAGATGGTCCAGCAGAATGTGAAGATGAATGCAGGGGTCTCTCTGATGAATCTCCTAAAGATGATTCAGATGTAGTCGGTGGATACAATATAGATAATAGCAGCACACCAATGACGAAATACCTCACTACCTTGTGGTGCTCTCCTCAGAGGGTAACATAATCTAGGTGGTACATCTCTAGTCGAAGATCCAGAATGTGCCTGATCTGATGCATCAAAACCCGAAGAATGAACTGGCGAAGAATCCGAAGATGAACTAGAAGAAGATGAGCGGTGGTCAGAAGAACGAGGTGATGCATGCCTACATGCTAATCTGCGAGCTGGTAAAGGTCCAACTCTCTTCCTCACAGTCAACAACTTATGCGGCCCATTAAGATGGGTGCGGTAAGGTAGACCAAAAGGAATAGTCTCCCCGGGTCGGATAAGAATCGCTGACCATCGATAAATCCCAGGTGGGGACAGTAACAGGAGCAATAGGAAACTCAGATGATGATTATGGACGTGCTGTTACCCTGCTCCTCCAACGAGCAACGGTAGCAACATAAGGGTCCTACGATGGTGGTCCATCAGAAGAATCAGGAGCCTCAGAAGAATCGGTGCATAAGAATGGTGAAATACCTGGTAGCGGGGAAATGTGCTCTGGTGAAGACATCTCATCTGGTGAATCAGAATCAGAGCCCGAGTGGGTGAAGTGACAAGAGTCGTCTCAACCACAGGTGCGGCAGTTAAAATAACAGAATCAATAGTAGAAGTCTCTGGAGCAACCACAAAAGTAGAAGGAATAACAGTAGGAATATCACCAAAAAGAATAACCCGAGAGGGCGGTGATCCTACACTCTCATCCGATGAATCAGAAGAAATAGCA
>BQNB010024835.1:24413-60284 GCA_026074375.1 Tanacetum coccineum
TAAAAATTCTTGCGGTCCTACCTTGTATATATTATTTCCAGGAAATCAATAGGCACGGGGTGCCAAGGATACACTTTTGGTGACATTAAATTTGTCATGCATTCTTTATAAAAATCTTTGGGATAAGATTGATACTTTTGGGTGACATAAAATGTGTCGTGCATTCTTTATAAAAATCTTTGGGATAAGATTGATACTTTTGGGTGACATAAAATGTGTCGTGCATTCTTTATAAAAATCTTTGGGATAAGATTGATACTTTTGGGTGACATAAAATGTGTCGTGCATTCTTTATAAAATCTTTGGGATTTTTACATGGTACTGTGATGATACAGTGGATTACATTCATATTTAAACTAATCTATGAACTCACCAACTTTATGTTGACCTTTTTAAGCATGTTTTTCTCAGGTAAATTATATGCTCGGATTTCTTGAAGTGCATTGGAGTCTATACATTCAAGCTTTTCATTGTGATGCAATTATGGGACATTTTGTTATATCAAATTCAGATTTTGATTAAATCAACGAGATTACTTTTCAAACGACACTTAGAGGTCGTTCTCTTGTATCTAGCGCTGTGTATTATGAAGTAGCACCCCAAGTGGTATTCCGCTGCGTTGTCGTATTTTTGGGGGTGTTACAGATTGGTATCAGAGCACTGGCTATAGAGAACTAGGTTGCATATTTTACCCTAGACTATAGTCGTTTTCACAAACATTGCATCACACTTCCAAAACACCCAACAAAATTCATGGATTCACAAATCATCCACCTTTATCAAACGATATATTAATCTAAACCGTATTTGTCAACCTTTTGTCATCACCTTTCGTTTCCATTCACGCTCATCCTTCTTCGTTCTTTTTAACGTTTTAAAGAGCTTATCATTTTTATTTTTTTTACTCTTTTAGAGTATATATTTTGGCATATCTCACCAAGATATTCAGTAACATTCGTCTAAGTTTAAATGTTACATTTACGGTATGTTTAGACAAATCATCCTATCGTCAACATTTAGTTCGACATAGAGTCTTACTATCTTGTTTATCCTTAAACACCCCAATCATGAAAAGCATACATAATGCTTAACATAGAAACCTTAATTAGGAATCTCTCAATACAACCCTTGACGAAAGTCTATTCGAATTCAAATCATTATCTTGGTAAGGTGATGATATTCTCATTATACTAGTGTTTCAATCAATAAACGAATTTTGTTCTCGTTTATTAAAGTCGGTATTTTACTAAAGGGTGTTGTCGATCGAATCTTATCATTGATTCCTAAACATTTTCATGTCTTAAGCATTCATCATATTTTTAGGTTGTTGTCTTTAGTGCCACACTTTAGAGTGCATATACCTAAAACATACATGATTTGTTCCCCACCACTATGTCTGAATTTTTTTATCATCTATATCCATTATATATATGTGCATTTTTCTACTAACTTTGTTTTGTAGCACTTTTTCGTTACTCGATTTCTTGGTGCCCCAATCAAGGGGGAGCATACACCAAGGGGGAGCATTTGCAAATTTCCAAGCTATTACATGTGCAACCGTTTAAGACATCTACACATTTCTTGATATGTGTATTTCATCCCTATATATATTTTTTGTTGCACGAAACTAACCATTGATGTAGGTTAAGAGTTTGCAACTAATTTGATCCATGGATCCGTTTGAATCAATGTTCAAGGGATGTCATTGTTTAAAAGGTATTGATAGAATCAAGACTTCACTTAGGATGATGCAAGCTCGCCTCTTTGATTGAAGAGTTGAAGTGTAGTAAAAGTCTCGTCTAAGAGTCCACCTTTTTGTTTCGACAAAAGGGGGAGAAGAAGTGTAAACAAGTAACTTATACATTTTACTATGAGTTATAGTTTACATATTTTGTCATCATCAAAAAAGGGGAGATTGTTGGTAGAAATATTACGATATTTAATCTATACATTCTCTTTATGTTTTGGTGATGACAAACATGTAACTTATAACACATAACGTAAAGTGCTTTAGTTACTTGATATGTGTTTAATTACACATACCATTTTCCATTTAAAACGAACTTAAAAGAATAAAAACATACCAAAAATACATTATATCTGTATGTTTGCATTTGTATTATGCAGGAAACGGATATCTCACAAGAAGGCGAAAAGCCAAGCAAAAAGCAACAAAACCAGTCATGGGATGGAAAAGTGTGTGAAGGCGAAGCCCAATCAAAGTCAAGTCATCTCCGAGAAGAAAAAGCAAAGAAAAATATAACTTGAGGGGTCAAAAATGCCAAACTCCTAAGTTATATTAAGGAAACAAAGAGAGGGGCTGATTATGCCAATTTGGGAAACTTCATTTATAAAAGAAAGAAAGGAAATGAAAAGAAGAAAGATGTGGAGGGGCTTATCTTGTACAAAAGCCAAACATTCCCTTAATCATCTTCAACCTCTCTCTGTCACAGCCCAACTTGTATAACTTTTCTCCCGCCAATACCAAAACCAGCCCGCACCCTGTTTTGCTCCAATACCGATTCCCCTGCTAACACTCATCATCCACCCTACTAACCCCCCCCCAGCTTTATAATGGTCCATGTTGGCTATCCACTCTCCATTCCCAAAGACACTTCGTTGGATCTGAGATTGTCTCCAATGAAGCTTCAATAAGAAAGACATCAAAGGCTGTGCGGATTTGCTCTGATTTCCCTCACACAACTAGCAAACTTGGTTGTATTCTCAAAGAAGCACAAGACGCAGACCAATACTTCGGCTAATATAGAGATTCTTGTAAGCCTATGAAAAAGGATCTATCCTTAGAATCTAGTTTTAATTTTTATATAACTTAGCTTATTTTCAGTTTTTACGTTTTTACTTTCAGCTGTAACACTTTCAAGTTTTAATGGCAAGTTGGTTTTTAAAGTCACTTTATAATCCCAAAGTGTTATGTTTCTGAATTGAGTTGCTTTCTATGTTCAAAAAAGCTCTCAATACAGCTTATTTACAAATGTTTTAACTAAGTAAACTTAAAGGTTAGTAGTTAAGAGAATATCACACCAATCACTCCAAATATACTCCAGCTTATGTTATAGGGATGATAAGCCAGTTTTGGATGCTTTAGACTCTCACTAGCTTGTTTATGCAAGCTATGCTTGTAGGATTCTTGTTTGACCTGTTTTGGCAGGGTGTAGTAAGTCTCTTCTTTTTCTTGCTTTCTTATCTATTGCCAGAATGGTAGTTTATTTAATACTCTGTTTGGTTTTAAGTTTATACTGCTTAGACTAATTCATGTTTTTAAGTGTATTATGGAGTGAAAAATGCTTATAAGTGTTTTACTTTGATATTAGATAATCTGTTTTAAAAAGTTTGAAAAAAAAAAAACAAAAAAAATGATTTTTTTTGGAAATGTTTCTAAAGGCTGTTTTGAACAAGCAGTTACTAAACCCAGTTAGTATGATAGTTCATTTTTTGGACAGTACTAACTTCTCACGAGCGTACTAACTCTAAGTTAGTAACCGGTAGTTACTTTTTGGAACAAAAAACACTAACTTAACACTACCAGTACTGGACTCCAAGTTAGTACGTTTAGTCTTTAACTGTTTAGTATGGTTGTTCATCTTAGATTATCAGCTTATTATTTCGCTCGTGTTTAAGATTTCTTTAGCTGTTTTTACGTAGATTAAGCTTATTTTAGTGTATGTTTTCAGCTAGAACTTATTATTTGTCTTTTCAAATAATTTTAAGAGTTATTCAGTTTGAGTTTTCTAGATTATTTATATTAAGTATATTCTTGGTTTGGCTTATTCTTATGCTTAAGGGCTCTAATTTTGGGTAGTTTGTCTAACCTACTTGTTTGAGCTTATTCTGCTTATTTCCTGATTTTATTGTGTTTTGTTAAGGCTAAGCAGTACTAACCTTAACTTAACAGTACTAACTTATAACTAGCAGTAGTACTAACTTTAAGTTCGTACTGGTAGTTAATATGGGTCGTTCTGTTGTTAGTACGGTTGTGTTTGTCTTGTTTTAATTCTAAGCTTAAATTGCATGATAATTGGCTTATTCTAGATTAGATTCAGTTATTTGTCTGTCTTAAGCTATTTAGAGCTTATTTGTTGCCTTTGTGTAAATGTTTTTTTAGTAGCTTTAATACCACTTTCCAGCTTATGTTCCTTTGTTTAAATTTATTTGTGCATTTACTTTCAGTTTTTTATTCCCAATATTCCTTGTTACATCCAACACCCAATCATCAATCGTTCTTCGATAATGCCATTTTATAGCCTCGATGGGACATAACGACCCAGGCGAACGACTCTATACGCTTCCGGTTACATTGCTCATCCCTGATTTCGTCCATTGGTGTGTTATTATTTACATTTTATATGTTTAATTGATACATTAAAAAAGGGGTGAGCTCGCCGCGACCCAATTTTGGCGCCGCTGCCGGGTGAGGTTGAAAAAGATTATCGCTTCGTATATTGACTCAACTTGTATTTAATTGTGATATTTTTCTTCTTACAAAATATTAAACGGTACAAAAATATTTTCATTTTCTTTTAAGTATAATTATTATAAAAAAACCAAAAATATAAAAAAATTGTCCATAAACAAGAAATAAAATACAAAAATTGGTAAAAATACCAAAATATAATATTCTCAATTGAGGTATTATCATAATAACTTCCGGTGAACTTATTGGTTCCCAACTCGAACAAAAGATTTAAAACTTGCCATTTGTGTCTCTTACGATATACGGCTCACCTTGAAACGTTAAACAAACTACAAAGTGGGTATAAGGAGGGTTGTTCCTAGGAACTACGACCCGAAAGGAGAAATAAGCTTCGCGCTATTCCTACTCCTCCGCTCACCTGTGCGTTTATCTTTTTGAGAGCTACCGTGAAGTAAGTAGATTATTTGGTTTAAGTTGTCTTATCTCATTTTTCGTAAAATACATTGTGAATAAATCATTTTAAAAAAAAAAAATTGTATAAATTTTCATTTTTTATAATTTCTATTTTGTGCATGCGCACTCGTTCTAAGCCCGGTAAACGTCGACAACTCGCAAGTCCAACAAACTTCTGTTGCTCATCCAATCCTTGAGAAACTTGATAATCATCCTTAGTTACTATGGTGATAATGTACTATTGGCGCAATTGCTCGAAGCACAACCGAGGGTGCGTGGATGCGATCGTTATTCCGGTAAATAACCGCGAAATATAATTTTTGAAATCAAGCTTGGTCTTTGAATCTTGTCCAAAACAAGCATTTTTTTGGGAAATGATAAAAGAAGACCCACTATGCTCACATCCGTTATTTTCAACAGATCATCGCTTCTACGATGAAGATTCCGAACGTACCATAATATCGTCGGTTATTTAACATATGCTTTCCTATTTTCTTCGACGGAGCAGCCGGATAGGCGCTGGAAAAAGAACCCCCTCGGTCGATTGAAACATGGGATGATCTTGTTACGAAATTTATTAACAAATTCTTCCCTCCCTCTAAAACGACAAATCTCAGAAATGAAATCACGAGATTTCAGCAAAAATTTGATGAGACGTTTTGTGAGGCTTGGGATCGTTTCAATGATCTTTTAAGGGGATGCCCTCATCATGGGTTTTCAGGGAATTTGCATCAACTCGATACATTCTATAATGCCCTCAACTCAATTATCAAGATTCATTGAACTCTGCTTGCCGGGTGGAAATTCTTAGACAAAAATGCCTCGGAATGTTTTAAAAAATTCATCGAGAGCAAGTCCTAAGTACGTTTCAATCAAGGAAACCAAAGCTGTTGTAGCTAAAATGAGTACAAGCTCTTCCACCCCAGCAATCTCATCTGATGTTGCTGAACTCAAAGACATGGTTCGGGCATTGATTCTCGACAGAAAAAACCAAACCCCAGCTTCCGCTCCCGTAAAAAGCAGGATATTGACACAAAGGTGTGTAACCTGTGGGGGAGGTCATTTTTATAAAACTGTCAGCACCTAATAGCAACATTTACCGAGGGACAATATCCAACGAGTATGGGTCCAAGCCCGAACGCGGCCAATTTCCAACCAAGCTAATGCTGGTTATCAACCTCCGATGTTCTCAAATCAGATTCGACCTCCTGGTTTTCCTTCCCATTCAGATCCATCATGCAAATAGTCAAAACAATTTCGATCGAGGAAAGGAAATAACTCTCAATCAAAACAGAGGAAACAATATCGACCAAGGTCAAAATGTATCCGACCCCCCCCCCCCCGGTCAATCAACCAGTAGCTCATCAGGACCTGCTCCTCAGACACACGGGTCCTGTGTCAAAATACAGATTTTGAAAGATATGTCCGGCCAATGATGCAGTATACCTTGAGTGTGGAGAAAAATACAAATACCAAGGTCAAACCTGCAATCCCAAATGGCAAAATTTGACCCGACATGCTTTCCAAAATTTGTTACTGCTAATACAGCTTCTACTTCCGGGATTGGAACTCTTCATGGTAACAGAGTGTTTAAACATACCAACCCAAAGGAAGATTTTAAAAGGTCATCACTACTCGAAGTGGTTGTTACCATCAGGATCCAAAAGCAGTTAGTCATGACACCGAGGTGACAAAGGACACGTGCCTACTGCTTAATAACGGACAGCACAAAGACGGTTCCATCCAAACCTCTGTTGTTCAAACTTCAGTTCGTAATCCCAAATCCTGAGCCAAATGTTTCTCCGGTTGATATCAATTCCTAAAGCATCATTCCATTTCATCAGAAGAATGATGAAAGGTGCAAGGAAAAAGCTAACGAACAAATTGAAGAAAAATTCTATGAAATCTCAAAGATATGAATTTCGACATTGGCTTTGTGGATGCTTTGATCTCTTATGCCTAAATTCGCCTTAACTTTATAAACGCCATAATCGGAAACAAAGAGAAATTGAGTGAATGGCAATATTGAACGAAACTTGCATCGGGCGGGTCATCTCATAACACAAGTTGCCTAAAAAACTTGGAGACCGACAGATTCCTTATCCCATGTGAATTTTCTGGCATTAACACATGCAATGCTTTGGCCGATCTCGGTGCAAGCATCAATCTTATGCCGTATTCCGTGTGGAAGGATCTCTCTCTTTCCGAGCTTACCCCAACATGCATGACGCTAGAGCTAGCGGACCGTTCAATCGCTACACCAATCGGTATCGCCAAAGACGTCCGTTCTTCTTCTCTCCTCCTTGTGTTGGTGAGAAAGTTCCAATTTCCAGCCCCGAATTTGTAGTTGTTGAATTTGAGCCAGGACCCCAGAGTACCCTCTTATTCTGGGTTGATGTGTTTTCTGAAAACTTGAGTCGTGCATTATCGATGTTGCACGAGGGTGAATGTTGATAATTACCCTTCGTGTTGGCAAAGAGGCCATAACTTTCAAACTAGATCAAACTTCGAGGTACCGGCAAATTTCAATCAGTATGACGGGCAAAACCAAATTGACGTTCATTGATATGGCTACGTGAAGAATACTCGCAAGAGGTCTTAGGTATTTTCTGATTCTTGTAGCCATACGGGAACCCTTCTCCGTGCTTTGATCCTATTGTTGGTTAACTCATTCTTCTGACCTTAATCCATTTGGAGAAAGTGATATTCTACTGTTAGAGAAGCAAATGCTTTCTTGCATCTAGATGATGACATACTTCACCGGAAGTTGGTCCGGACCTTATTATGATCCCGACGGGGACATTCTCATCTTAGGAGAATTCTTGACAATGAACACCCGAAACTCCTATTCCAAATCAAGGAGATTGTTCACCAGAAACCAAGAAGAATCAAACTTTGTGAAGCAAAACTGTTAAGTGTTCCAATTGATGAACCGCAGAGGTTGAACTCACAAGACTTACCTCCCCATCTTGAATACGATTCTTGGAAGGAATGAAATCAACGTTACCAGTCATCATTGCTAAAGAATTAAGTTGTGGGGGAGAAAGCCGATCTGATCATCAAGTTCTCGTAAGTCCCACAAAGCGAGCCATCGCTTGGAAATAATCCGACATTCAGGGTATTAACCCGGAATTTTGTACCCACAAAATTCTAATGGAAGAGGACTATAAACCTACAGTTCAGCATCAGAGGAGGGTTAATCCAAAAATTCACGATGTCATCAAGAATGAAGTTGAAAAACTTCTTGACGCAGGATTGATTTACCCAATCTCCGATAGTCCATGGGTCAGCCCAATACATTATGTGCCCAAAAAAGGTGGATTTACCGTTGTTCAAAATGAAGAAAATGAGTTATCCCAAACTCGAGTGGTTACCGGGTGTGCGGGTATGCATTGACTACCGCAAGTTAAATGAAGCCACCCGTAAAGACCACTTTCCACTCCCGTTTATGGATCAAATGCTCGAGAGATTAGCGGGAAACGAGTACTATTGTTTCCTTGATGGATTCTCCGGGTATTTCCAAATTCCCATTGACCCTCGTGATCAAGAAAAGACCACATTTACTTGTCCCTACGGAACATTTGCCTACCGTCGCATGCCTTTCGGCCTATGCAATGCACCGGGCACGTTCCAAAGGTGTATGTTGGCCATCTTTCACGACATGGTTGAAAAGACAATGGAAGTCTTCATGGATGACTTCTCGGTCTTTGGGAATTCCTTTGAAAATTGCCTCTCCCGTCTTGAGAAAATGTTGCAAAGATAGTAAGCACAATTTGTGTATTAAACTGGGAGAAGCGCCATTTATGGTCTCAAAGCGGCAATTGTCCTCGGCCATAAAATTTCTAAAAATGGGATTGAGGTTGACAAAGCCAAAATAGATGTCATTGCCAAATTACCTCATCCCACCACTGTCAAAGGAGTTAGGAGTTTTCTTGGTCATGCCGGTTTTTACCGGAGATTCATAAAGGATTTTTCCAAAATATCCCGACCAATGACTCATCTTCTCGAGAAGAATACTCCATTCATCTTCTCTAATGAATGCATCCAAGCTTTCCAAACGTTAAAAAATAAACTTACGGAAGCTCCGATCTTGATTGCCCCAAACTGGTATATACCATTCGAACTTTTGTGCGAATTGCAAGGTGTATCTACGCCATTAGGGGAAGTAGTTTGGGGCAATAGGTCATGAAAAACACTTTCTCGCCTATCATTATGCTAGCAAGAGATGACCCGAAGCTGAATCTAATTTACACCACGACGGAAAAAGGAAATGTTCAGCCGTGGTTGTATGCATTCGAAAAATTCCGTCCGGTCTTATCTTATCATGAACAAACGCATAGTGATACGGGACCATTCCGCTCTCAAGTATATCTTTGCTAAAAAAGGATGCTAAAGCGAGATTGCGCGATGGGATTCTCCTCCTCCAAGAATTTGACTTTAACGTTCTTTGACACAAAAGGACCGAGAATCCTGCAGCAGATCATCTGATCGCCGATTCAAGAAAACCCGATATGAAAACTGTTCTCGACCTAAGAGATCAATGAAACATTTACTCTCGAGACGTTTAAGTTTGGTGACTTTCATGGTGTTCTAGTCCCCCGTGGTTTGCCGACTTTGAAATTACCACGCTGAGAACTTCCGTTGTGAAGGGCACATGTCAACCCAACCAGAAATATTAGTTCTTTCAAAGGACGTGAAACATTATTTTTGGGGATGGAACCCTTCTTGTTTAAATTTGTGCGGATCAAGTGATCAGGGCGCATGTGGTGCACGGGCGAGGAGATCTCGACATCTCGAGGCTTGCCACAATGGATCCCATCGTGGGGACATCTGGTGCAAACCTAACCGCCAAAAAGATCTTTGATTCCGCTTCTTTTGGCCCACCAGTTACAAGGGATGGCCCACGAGTTTGTCAAAAACACTGTGGACTCGTGCCAACGACAAGGACAAAACTTGCAACGGGATGAGATGCCTCAAAAACTCCATCCAAGTTTGTGAAAATCTTTGACGGTTTGGGGCATTGACTTTATGGGGCCCGTTCCCGTCTTCACGAGGGAAACAAATATATTCTCGTGGCCGTGAGACTACTTGTCAAAATGCGGTTGAAGCGAAGGCGCTCCCCACACCAATGATGCCAGTGTCGTTGCAAATTCCTAAAATCTCTCTGCGCCAGATTTGGTGCCCTGATGCTATCTTAAGTGATCGCGGGAACTCATTTTTGCAATGACCAATTTGCAAAGCTAATGCAGGAACATTTGGAGTTCACTCACCGTCTCGCCACAGCGTATCATCCACAAACAAGTTGGGCAGTCGAGGTGTCCAAATCGTGGTTTTTGAAAGTTATCCGTGAGAAAGGACCATGGTGAAAATCGTGCTTCATGGTCGGACAAATAGATGATGAACTATGGGCCTTCCGCACAGATTATAAAACGCCATCGGGTGTATCCTACAAGGGGGGGGGGCTTGTGTATGGAAAGGCATGCCATCTTCCGATCGAGCTTGAGCACAAAGCCTATTGGGCCTTGAAACAAGCAAACTTTGATCTTTCTACTGCGGGTGATCACCGGAAAGTTCAACTCAATGAACTTAACGAAACTTCGGTGTTCATGGCCTATGAGAACTATTGATTAGAAGGAAAAAACAAAGTGATATTCCATGACTCCAAATCACAAAATCGCGTTTTCAACGTCGGTGATCGGAGTCCTCCTCTTTAATTCCAGATTGAAGATTTTCTCGGGCAAACTAAAATCCCGTTGGGAGTGGGACCATTCACATCACTCCAATCTTTCCTAACACAATTAAAAAAATTAAAAAAATAAAAAACAAGGCATGTTGATGCTATCTCAAGCTTAACGGGCCGAATTTCAAAGTGATTGGTCATCGTGTTTAGCACTAATTTGGAGGGGACGTACAATATTGTAGTCCCAGTATCTCCAAACATTTCCCTTAATGTCCAATAATTAGGTTGACGGGGATCAAGCATATCGACCTTAAACAAGCGCTTTTTGGGAGGCAAACTCATACTTAGCGTGAGTTGTATTGTTATGAATAAGTGTTGTTTGTTGTGTGAGATAGCTTGTCTTTTCTATCACTCGTGTTTCGTGGTTGTTGTTGTTTATTGTCAGATCTGCCCCCTGGATTGTGAGAAGGTCTCGGTTTTGTCCCTATTCGATCATCGAGCTTCAAATCTCAGCTTCATTTTGGAATCCCGATATCTAACTAATGACTAACGTTTTATCATTTGGCAAACTTATAACGGCCTTTAGGATAACGTTAGTACCCTTCCAAAACATCGAGGACGCTTGTTTAGTACTAGTTTGGGGGGGGTATCTTCGATTTGATTGTTGCCTGCAGCATTGTTACCACGTAATCCCGTATTTTCACCAAAATTTTTGCAAAAATACCAAAAAAAAAATGAAAAAATTTAAATTTTTTTTCAAAAATAAAATAAGTGTTTTGTCACAGTTTTGACTTTTCTTTTGGGTAGAATGAGAATAATTTTTGACTCGATCGGGCGTATTGAGCCCTAGCTAGTTCCTTCAGGCCGAGCTTTCACGAATTCTATTGCTTTGAATTTTAAAAAGGTGAAGAACAAGAAATGATAGAGTTAAATATAAGTTTATGTGTTAAGCAAGATTCGTCTCAAAACTTATATGAATAACTTGTGTTCTTTTTCTCCCATAAGCTTCTAATCCACCTAATCATACGTGCTTGTTCAACTAAGTCAATCGATGTTTTCAGAAAAAGCTTCAAATTTGTAACTTGATTCTTTAAAAGCAAGGTTTTGAAAGATAAAATGCCAAAGAAGCATGAATGAAGTATGAATGCAAAAATGCACGAATATTGTAATTATGCCAATGAAGCATACATTTGATCATATGGAGCTAGTAAAAGATGTGTCGTGATATCCCACTCCGCTAACCACGAGGTGGGGGTTCAAACTAAGACGTCTTTACTTCTAGGGATTTGGTGTGTTGTGATATCTCACTTGGAAGAAAGGTCTAGGTGAGGGTTCAAACTAAGACACCGATCCTTAGCCATATTAGGAAGAAGGTGTTGATGTGATTTCCCACTACGCTAGCAACGGGGTGGGTTTTCAAACTAAGAACACCGGTCGTTGGTTGTGATATCCTACTAGGGAGCGAGGCCTAGGTAGGTGTTCAAACTAAGCAACACATTCCTAGCTTTAAGAACTTATGAAAATGATAAATATGTTGCAAAAAGTTCTATGGTTTAAAATCAAGTTACAAGTACCTAATAAGTTGTTGCTTTGAGTCGTGATTCATCTTGAATTATGACTATGAAAATAAGTTGATCTATGGTTGAAACGAGCACACACATTCAAATCATATATCCATGTTGGGAGTAAAAAGTTCGCAAGTCATAAGTATGAGGGCTTAACATCTAAACTTATATCGACAATGATCTTGTTTAATTGCTTAGCTTGGGACTTGTGAAAAAAATTTATATCTGACTACATACGCCGTATCCAAAATGGAAGATACAACGTATCAGCGCCAGCTCATCACAAGATAAAGTCTACGTTTAAATCCCAATCCGGCGTATCACTCTTCATCTATACGCAGTATCCAGTTGGTCGTCAGTCAAAGATCTGTAGTTAATTTGATTGATGGCAGTTAATCTAAATTGACTCCAAGGATCAAGACCCGATACGCCATATCTGGACATTTTATACTCCGTATCCACTGGTCAACAGTCAGAGATACTGCATTTAATGCAGTCAACAGTCAAAGGTCCTACACTTAATACAATTAATGGTCGTGGTCCTTACCCCAAGGAAATCAATTACATTTAATCCACGGTTAAATATTTAACTGATAACCAAGGAAACCCCATCAATACGCCATATTAGCTGCATTAAATACGGCGTATTGACCAATTTTCAGACACTATAAATACAAGACCCTAAACTCAGTTTTAGGTGTGCAAGTGAAGCCTTAAACCACCAAGTCGACTATCAGACGTTTAGAAGAGCAAAGAAGGTTAGAAAAGAGCCTCAAGATAATAAGAAAACTTTTGTAATCTTCGCATAACCGAATACCCGTTCGATTAAGGTTTCTTTATTTTAATCGTTCATATATCAAACCGTGTGTATTTTTACAATGACTATCGGCTGATACCTATGAAGATTTAATGTTTGGTTTGTTTATCTCGATTGTCTTAATTTATCGTTGACTGTTTGATTATGTTTATCATTTTATACTTGTTTACATGCTTAAGTATGTGACCTATCATTCAACTGGGTCTAGTCCTACATATTTAATGCGCTGCAACTTCGATGTTGTGTGGGCGTAGGCTAAGAGTTCGGGATAGCTCTCCATATTTGCAAGTAAGTGGGTAAAGTCCCAATGGGCTAAGGTTTAATAAGATCCCATTATTAATCACCTATGGTAAATTATAATCAATAAAAAGGATGCTTTATGCTGGCACGTTAATTGTGACAGGATTGTTCGTGTCTAGGTCTTAGGATAAAGTGCCGCCTAAGTCTTAAGAATGATATGCCGCTTCGATATAAGACTATCATTGCACTAATAAACAAACTTGCGTTTTATCGGATTATTCATGGTTGATATGTTTTCTTTATATTAGTATTTGACCGCTTCTCTATTGTTTGCTAATCTTCTTATGCGTGTTTATTGCTTTACTTATCATCAAAACCTTAGCTTAGATACCCAACTCATACCAGTCTCTCAGGCTGAACCCCCCTTTATCATTAGCTTAGGTTTTGCATAAATTAGATAACTAAAATACTGATAAATTAGATATTAATGCTCTCACTCTTTGTGATCGACACCCTACTTACCAACGAAGCTACATCTTGACTGGGTAAACTGCTTGTTAGAGTGTTGTTTTTAGGTATAGTCGACATAAAATAAATAGTAAAACTTGATAACAAAAATAACACCTACACGACGACACATCAAGTTTTTGGCGCCGTTGTCGGGGAGTGAAGTTCTTTAAACCTAGAATTTTGTTTAGTGTTTTTGTTTAGTTTAATATAACAACCTAAGAATTTTCATCAACCTATTTTACTATGATCACAATTGTACGGGGAAATTTTTCGCTTTATTACATTACTTGCATTGTCAATATCTCATTAAGCAAGGTAACTTGCATAACTAAAGTAGACAAGCTCACACAACCTATCTATGGTCATCCTGTCTTCATATATGTCAAGCAAACATCACAATATGTCAAGTCAATATCATCATATCCTTATTACAAAGTACATTATTCCTATAATGTACCATTCGCAACGTTATATCAAAACGGGCTTTAAACCGTTATCGTATACCTCTAAACCCTAAATTCCATGAAAGATTAATATCTAAAGTGAATATACAAGCTACTAAAGCATATGTACAAGTAATATAACATCTCATTTGAAATATAAACTCCCTCTAAGTCAAGTACAAGTCTTATAAAGCACAATGTACAAATCATGAAGCATGAACTCCAAAATAGCCGTTTTACCTCCGTTTTCATTCTAGTTTCTTCATCACCACTTGTGTACAAGCTACTACACTCAATGTACAATGTGTAAACCCTAATTATTCTATTCATAAGCTTTCATACACATTTTTACACTCAAAACCCTAATTCAAAAGTCAGAAACCCTAACCCGAGCAAAATAGTAAATCATGACCCGTTTCTTGGTTTTTATCCATCATAACCCCAAACCAACACTCAAATAAGTTGTAATAACTTAAATTACAACATTAACAATCATATCCTATCATCATTTCATCATTTCAACAACAATATTCAAGAATTAAACCCAGAAAACCCTAATCTAGTTTTAACCCTAAAACCTAAAACTAGGCCCTAGTTCAGAATCGGATCAGTCTATAAAACATAGGATCTGAGAAATATCAATAGGATCTGGATATTAAGTGAAAACACTAGGTTGTAGCCCTATGTCTTGTGATCATTTTGCCGGTGGAATCAACCCGATTCGACGTCGGATGAATTAGTTACAGCCGAAATGGCAAAGGTACGCAGATTCTGCACACCTGTAGTAAATGGCTATTATCTCTAAATTTTTCTATAGTAACCCTCAAATATGTAAAACTAAACGTTGTAGAGGACTCAAATATCTAACAATGCTCGGTGGTTTGAGCTTCAACGGAATTACGGTTTGTAAATGGCAACCATTTTACCGAGACTGATGTTGGCTGTCCAAAAACAGCCATGTATAAATCAAACCAAACACCCCTAAAACGTCTAGAACCATCTCCACCTTGCACCATAGCCTTCCTTACTCATCCCATAGCCTCTCCACATCACCATATAGCTCACACACATGTCCTTACCTGGTCTCTTAGCATCCTTAGTCACCAAGTTCTAAAATTACTATAAATAGGGGTATTATGCCTCCATTTCAAATCAGTCCCCACTTCTTCTTTCTATAACCCAAGTGAGCAAACATTCTCTGCTCCATATGATCCTAGGATCATCTAAGAAGATCATTCAAGAAAAGCTTTGAAGATTTGAAGCCCCAGGAACAAGATACAAGGCGTAAAAGTGGAAATACTACCCGAAACGACTCGTTTCCACCATTTTTGATCCTTAAAGCTCAAACCCAGGTTTTGAATGTTCTAATTTTGCTACTACACCCTTATAATGTTCATATGATCCTAAATATACTCTTGTTAAAGTTTCATAACTCAATTCATGCTCGTTTTCCATTTTGATCCAAAACCGTACACCCGAAACCCTAATTTTATGTTTTTCTTAAAACTAAATGTTATAATGATTAAATATTGTTATAATCTATCCTAGCATGCTTAAATAATGTTAAAATAACCACTTTATTGATTAATGAAGAAATTTGATCGCAAGTTTACGTTTTGAAACCTTAATTTGACCCGTTTTGCTTCCTAGCCTAACGAATCGTTATTTTAAACATGCGTTGCGTTAAATCTTCATAATTTAGTTTATTATAACTTATAAATGTCTATTGAAATGTTAAGATAAGCTTGCATGGCAATTTGAACATGTTTTGTAAATATTATCCATGCAAGGGGTATATATCGTAACTTTCTGAAACTTATAACTAAAGGGGCTGAATATGTCATTTTATCAAAGTTATAACTATAGGGGTCTATTATGTCACTTTCCAAAGTACAAGGTTTACTTGGTATATCTTTTAAACTTGAAGGACCAAACTCGTAAAAGTGCAAACTCCAAGGGTATATTTTGCCACTTTCAAACTCAAGGGTCTAAAATGTAACATTTTGAAAAAGTATAAAATCAATGGATAAGAACTACAAGACATAATCAAATAATTAACGCTTCTCGTGCTTAACATTTCTCAGATATTGATCAAAACGCTTAAAACGATATAATATCAGATAATCATAATACTAGGGAGCTTCATATTAAGGAGTATCAATCTATGTTAATACGTCTGACTGAGATTATTGGTTTACGAATTAAAGTGCCTAGCTCCTCAACGTTTACAGGCATGACTTCCTGAATTAAGATGGCCTCGAACAGTGATACAAATAATTCCAAACTCTCAATCAAACTCATAACTCTTAAAACAAAGTCTCGAGTACAATCATCCTAAGACTCAACCTATTTACCAAGTTGCGTGAACATGGCTGTATACTATCATTTTTAGCTATATCAACATTCCCCGGTTTAAGAATGTGATAATGGTCTTGACAGCTTTTCATTTCATATATTTATTACAACTACCTACTCTAGGTAAAGTTCATAACCATCGCCTTTACTCATTTTAACATGTTTTATAACCTGCGAGGGGGAATACATTCCTTAGTTACAAACTCTTTACTACTCGTCTTACTTATAACAATGTGAATTAATTTTCCAAAGACTTTAAACATGGCTTAAACCAGGAATACATGTTTTTTTTACAAATTGGGTTAAAGGGGGGGGGGGGGGGGGGGGGGGGGGGGGGGGGGGGGGGGGGGGGGGGGGGTGGGGGGGGAAAAAAGGGGGGGGGGGGGGGGGGGGGGGGGGGGGGGGGGGGGGGGGGGGGGGGGGGGGGGGGGGGGGGGGGGGGGGGGGGGGGGGGGGGGGGGGGGGGGGGGGGGGGGGGGTGGGGGGGGGGGGGGTATATGCTATCCTATCCACTATTACAACTACTGTCTAAGTTACATTATGCCAAAAGTCCCTCATTATCATGGACCATTAATCACTTACGGGTGAACGCGAATATTGTGGATAGATCTATCGGGATTGACGAATCCTGTTTGTGTTAGCCGGATAGGTAACCAAACACACTATATTTGAATTTCATAGGTATATGGCAATTACCTACACCGAGGGCCATTATCTCTCTATATATATATATCACATCATTTTGGGTATATATATATACACTAGTCAGTTTGTGTGCCATGAGCTTAGACCAGACTATACTATACAAGACATGACCAAACAGACCAAACAAGACAATAACGCAGTAATACACGTTACTAGATAGATTGCGATTCGTTGCAATTATTACAATAACGGGTATATAATAAACGGACCCAAGATCATAACAATAACATTTTCATAATATCTTGTTTGTATAATTATTAACATTACTTTGTATTCAAACTGTTTTATCAACCTAAATGAAATCACTCAACCTTTGTGTTGACTTTTTACACAGTTTATCTCCGGTTATTGAGCAATATACCCGCACGGAGTGGCATGGACATGAAGAAGCGTAAACTTGTTATCATTCACAAGGTATGTAACTATATTTTGGACCTGCCTTGTAAAACTCTGATTTGAAATGAAATGATAAACATATCTTGTTGAATAAACGTCTCTTTTGGGTCTTGTCTATGATTATGAATTGTTGTATCCATGAAGTACCACCCTAGATTAGCTCCCGCTGCTATAGTTGTAAAAATGGGGTGTTACATGAAATAGGTACAAGCGCCAGGGTTATAGAGAACAGAGTTCAAAACCTTAACTTATAAACTATAACCACCACATTTCTTTTCTACCATCAAGACCTCTTCCGTGCCACTACATTCCGGAACAAGTATGAAATATACATATCTATAAACTATTACAAAATAACTTATGTTATTTACAAACAAGTTGTTAATAGAACGTTTCTTCTCCTAACCAACTTACGTCGATATGAGGATGCTTTTTCTCTATGAAATTCTTAACTAAAACTTCGTCGCATCCAGATTATTTTCCCATTTCAGTGGAAAGCTATTCTTTTAACTCTTCGTAAAACTATAACGATAATATGAATTCCAGCCGGAGATTCACGATCTTTCTGACAATAATACTTATTTGAAGTAGACGTACAAGCAATTTAAGTTAAGGACTTAAAACCTAATTTCATCACCAGAACCTATTACTCAACCAGCTATTTTGTACTCTATCTCCGTATGTACCACCATCATACAGTATGATCCTCGTATTTTCTTTGTTCCTGAAAAACTATTACCCACCTAAAAACGAACATGTTCCCCATCGTCTACCTCAACTACTTAACTAATTCACTCGGAATCAAACCTGTTGATTTGATATCACCATCTTCCTCAGTTCTACTCCTACCCCACCTCAAGATATTTGAAATAGGAAAAGTTTCATAAATGCATAAAAAATTGAAAACATCAAGAATAAAACAAGACGACAGAGTATTTGAATTACTTAGAAGAACTCTCTTTCCACTGTATTGAAAAAATGAAAGATGACATATTGATATAGAAACTAATCATAACGCAAGAATTCCACGTCAGACGAACTAAAAACCGAACTTAAGAGAATCCGCACTTAGATTATCAAACTTCAAAAGAAGCAGTTAAGGCAAAAGGATAAGATTGCCTTTGCTCACTACATAATTTCCAATCTTGAACAAATCATTAAGAAAATCCAAGCTCGTTACCAAACAGATCAGGAGGATCTTTAGGATGTCATCTACCGGCTCAGAATCAACAAACTCTTAGAAAATTATAGCTATTACCTAGCCATGGGTATGTGTTTATAAATAAAAAACACTTGTCCAAATCTTGATAGTGTACCAGTAAGCATCAAGTTATTTATAAAGGCAATCCCGTTTCGTATCTTATTGTTTCCAACTTATCATCATTTCCACTAATTGCATCATTATCTCCATCTTCATGAATCATACCATAACCCCTAAGTGCTTAAAATTCAAATAAGCATTCTCTTTAAAGGCATTTTAAGCAACACATTTCCACTTAAAATTACCTTTCAAAACTTGTGAGTCCATTCTTACTACGGAATCTTTTATTAATAGAATGCCTCCCAAAAGGAAGTCACATCTGAAACACCACCATAACGTTTAGCTGCCATCCGCAACTAATTAAATGATAGGCATTTCCTCTCTCTGAAAGCACAAGATTGCATCAATGGCAGTGATAAGTAATCCCAATAAGAACACCCGGACATAAAGCGTAACTCAGTAGCAAGAAAAGGAATCAACGTATCACAATAGAAAGTTTTAAAGATAGAGGAAACACCACCAACACAAAAAAATTTATCCTAAACACAACAACAATTAACCACTCCAACAATCGCAATAACAACAACAAACCAAGACAACACAACAAAACAACCGTAACAATGATTACACCTGACAGCAAAGAAGACCAAGAAACCATCATGACTTATACTACCACCCTAATGTGTATACTGGAATACCTTCCTCTTGTGAGTAAAAAGAAGTAGATCTACATCACACGGGACCTTGCAGTGTCAAGTGTCAGGTTTGCAACAAGATAGGACACCAGACCAAGTATTGCAAAAACAAAAGACCAACCACTAGAAACAATCTTCAAACCATATCCGTAACTTGTAATGCCTGTGGAAAGAAAGGACATTATGCGAATTAGTGCCCAAAAGAGCCCAAAAACCCAAACAAGGCCACCAAGAAAATCACACTTAAAAATCCAAATCTAATTTTGTTCACTTTAGGATTTCTACCCTAGAAATAACTCTCGAGGATATTCAAGTTCATCAAAATCTTTTTCAATCTAAAAACTTCAATCATCAAGCCACAAATCCTCATCGACTGTTACTATTTTATCCTACTACGTAGAGAACGTAGCAAAGTAGACATCTCTTTTAAGGTCTCTCATATGTAAAGCTATCCATGAAATAATAAAGTGATGATTCCGTTACATCTTGTTATCTGATGATATCAAAACTCGACATTATTTGTCAATTCCATCGATTCTATTATGTTCAAACTCTGAATACTTTCCTCATACCTTTATTATTATCCTCGATTATATGGGCGTCAGTACAATCAACATCCTAATATTATCTAACCATTCATGATCCTATCATTTTCTACACATTACCATATCATGTTTTTTTTATGCTTAGGTAAGACGATTTATGATCATCTTTTTGAAATAGAATTAGGACACTCTTCATTTGAATAAAAAATATAAATCTCTGACTAAAGAATTTATAAATTCTCAGATTTACAAGGAGTTGACACCAATTCTTTTGTAAGTGACTAATTATAAATAAGTAGGCTTAAGTATATAACATACGTACAAACAAGTTTCTTTCAAGACCATTTGTACAAACAATCACCTTAAGTCAATATTATTAATTTACCTCATCATCTGTTCATCTTCAAAATCTGTATCTCACCGTGATTAGCAACACTCTTACAAATTTCGAAAATCATTCCTTGACATTACTCATTCCATGATCTCGCCTATCATCTCAAATTTCTGTTATATTCTGCAACAATATAACAAGGAAACACCAAGAATCGATACAATGTTCAAATGAATATCATACCACTCATGTATGAAAATATTGACAAAGACTTGTGATAGCTTTCTCATTCAGAGATGTTTGAACTTATAAAGGGGTAATGAATAAGCGATTCTTTTACGATCAGGGTAGCGCAGCAGAAGCGTGGTAGCGCCATAACCCACAAGGTTCATAAATTCCAAGGTATCCCATCCATCCAGTTTTATCAAATCTGGAGAAATTCTATTAGTGTGTGGTCTTGGAATAATATGATCCGTGTGAAAGGAGGTAATTATAATTATGGTGCGCAACATAATTATAAATGCATCACACACGTGGACTTATGACCTTGATTAGCCTAACATAAAAATTAAATTCATGCCCAGTACCTACATCTATTCACTACAACTTTCAACTAAATCTCGGGACGAGATTTCTGTAAGGGGTGGAGACTATAACAACCCAAGAATTTTCATCAAATACAAAACCTATTTTTCTATTATCACAATTGTACGGGGAAATTTTTTGCTTTATTACATTAGTTGTATTGTCAATATCTCAGTATGTCATGTAACTTACACATCAACACTAAAGTAGTCGAGCTCACACAACCTATCTATGGCCAACCTGTCTTCATATATGGTCAAAGATAAATATCATAACATATCAAGTCAATATCTTAATATCATTATTACAAAGTACATTATTCCTATAATGTACCAATTGCAACGTTATATCAAAACAGTCTTTAGACCGTTGACGTAAACAACTAAACCAAATTTCATGAAGGGTTAATATCTAAAGTGAATATACAAGCTACTAAAGCATATGTACAAGTAATATAACATCTCATTTGAAACATAAACTCCCTTTAAGTCAAGTACAAGTCTTATAAAGCACAATGTACAAATCATGAAGCATGAACTATAAAATAGTCATTTTACCTCCGTTTTCATTCTAGTTTCTTCATCACCACTTGTGTACAAGCTACTACACTCAATGTACAATGTGTAAACCCTAATTATTCTATTCATAAGCTTTCATACACATTTTTACACTCAAAACCCTAATTCAAAAGTCAGAAACCCTAACCCGAGCAAAATAGTAAATCATGACCCGTTTCTTGGTTTTTATCTATCATAACCCCAAACCAACACTCAAATAAGTTGTAATAACTTAAATTACAACATTAGAAATCATATCCTATCATCATTTCAACAACAATATTCAAGAATTAAACCCAGAAAACCCCTATCTAGTTTTAACCCAAAAACCTTAAAACTAGCCCTAGTTCAAATCGGATCATTCATATGAAAACATAGATCTGAGAAATATCAATAGGATCTGGATATTAAGTGAAAACACTAGGTTGTAGCCCTATGTCTTGTGATCATTTTGCCGGTAGAATCAACCCGATTCGACGTCGGATGAATTAGTTACAGCCGAAATGGCAAAGGTACGCAGATTCTGCACACCTGTAGTAAATGGCTAATTTCTCTAATTTATGCTTTAAAAAAAAAAGTAGACCCTTAAATATGTAAAACTAAACTTGGTAAGGACTGATACAAATATCTAACAATGGCCGGGTGTTTGAGCTTCAACGGAATTACGTGCTCAAACACCCCTAAAAACGTCTATATCAACCCCAACCTCACCTTGCATTATAGCCATTCATACAGCATCCCCTAGCCCTCTCCACATCACCCCCCATGTGTCCTGAAAAACCTGGTTATCAAAGTTCATGGCTTTTATGTGTTTGACTATAAATAGGACCTTTCATACTTCATTCATTCTCATCCCCCACTTCTTCTTTCTATAACCCAAGTGAGCAACCTTTATCTGCTCCTTATGAATTATGATCCTAGGATCATCTAAGAAGATCATTGAAGCAAATCTTTGAAGAATTGAAGCCCCGGGAACAAGATACAAGGCGTACGAGTGGAAATACTACCCGAAACGACCCATTTCCACCATTTTTCCTCCTTGAAGCTCAAACCCAGGTTCTAGATATTCTACTTCTGCTCCTACACTCTTATAATATTCATATGATCCTAAATATACTCTTGTTAAAGTTTCATAACTCAATTCATGCTCATTTTCCATTTTGATCCAAAACCGTACACCCGAAACCCTAATTTTGCGTTTTTCTTAAAACTAAATGTTATAATGATTAAATATTGTTATAATCTATCCTAGCATGCTTAATTAATGTTAAAATAACCATTTTATAGATTAATGAAGGAATTTGAACTTAAAATCCACGCGTTTACGTTTTAAAACCCTAATTTGACCCATTTTGCTTCCTAGCCTAACGAATCATTATTTTAAACTTGCGTTACATTATAAATTCATATTTTAGTTTAATATAACTTATAAATGTCTATTGAAATGTTAAAATAAGGTTGCATGGCAATTTGGACATGTTTTGTAAATATTATCCATGCAAGGGGTATATATCGTAACTTTCTGAAACTTATAACTAAATGGGCTGAATATGTTATTTTATCAAAGTTATAACTATAGGGGTCTATTATGTCACTTTTCAAAGTGCAAGGTTTACTTGGTAGGGCTGTAAACGAACCGGACGTTCAGTGAACATTTCGTGAACCGTGCGGTAAGATGTTCGATTATGTGCGCTTATTTATTAAATGGACGAACGTGAACAAGATTTTCTGTCCGTCTAGTTAAATGAACGAACATGAACACACGCTTCGTCCGTTTATTAGCGTTCGTGAACGTTCGATTATTTCGTTCGATTATGTTCGTCCGATTACGTTCGTTTATTTCGCTCGTTTACGTTCATCTAAACTAAGAGGGTGTTTGTTTTTGCGTTATCAAGTGAATTATTTGATTATTTCATTTTCAAAATGAAGAAAAGCCAATTTAAGTGTTTGGATAATACAGAATGACCTTCTGAATTATGATGGCCCGAACAGTGATACAATAATTCCAAACTCTTCAATCAAACTCATAACTCTTAAAACTAAAGTTCTAGAGTACAATCTTCCTAAGACTCAACATATTTACTCAGGTTGCGTGACATGGCTGTTTACTATCATTTTACTATATCAACATTCCCCAGTTAAGATTGTGATAAGGTCGTCAGCTTTCATTTTGGAATATTTATTACATCTACCTACCAGGTGAAGTTCATAACCTCGCCATGTACTCCATTTTAACATTGTTTTATAAACCCAGATGGGGATACATGCTATTAAAACTCCCCTATTACAACTCGTTTTATCTTATAACATGAGATTACTTTTCAAAAGACTTATACATGCTTAAATCCATGGAATAAAGTGTTTTTACAAGTTATATGCTATCCTGATATACTAATACATACTACTATCTAAGTTACATTATGGCCAAAAGTCCCTTATTATCATAGACCATTTAAGATCACTTACGGGTGAACGGGGAAACTCAAATATGTGGATAGATCTATCGGGATTGACGAATCCAGTTAGTGTTACCGATAGGAGATATCCAAACACATTATAATTGAATTTCATAGTTATAAGGCAATTACCAACACCGAGGACATTAATTAATATATATATATATATATTAAATATATAATATAAATATATATATATATATATATATATATATATATATTATATAAATATATATATATATCACATCATCATGGTATATATATACACTAGTCAGTTTGTGTGCCATGAGCTTAGACCAGACTATACTATACAAGACATAACCAAACAGACCATACAAGACAATAACGCAGTAATACACGGTTACTATGATAATTGCATTCGTTGTAATTATTACAAATAACGTATATAATAACGTGACCCACTAGATTATAACAATAACATTTCATAATAATTGTGTTGTACAATATATAACACATGAACTTGATATTCAAACTATTTATCAAAACTATGAATTTCAACATTAAACCTTTATGTTGACTTCTTAGGCATGTTTAGCTCAGGTATAATTGAGCAATATACGGCACAAGAGTGGCATGGAACATAGAAGATGCTAAAACTTGTTATCCATCCACAATGTATGTAAAAATGTTGGGACCGGTTCCTGTTGTAAAAATATCTGATTTTTAATGAATTATAACTATCATTTTGAAATAAACGTCTCTTTTGGGTCGTTTTCTATGATTATGATTGTTGTATCCATGAAGTAATACCCCAGATTAGCTTCCGCTGCTATATTGTAAAAATGGGGGTGTTACATATCTTGTGTTATGATTGATCATTATGTTGCATTCTTAAGTTTCCGCCATTGTCGGGGTGTGACACATAAGTATGCGTGTCGTAGAAGGTAGATATGAGGGACGGGTACTCATGGCTCTCGAAGCTCTCCATCTGTTCATACACATGTATATAAGATGAAACAAATTAAAAATGACAAATCACAACACACCGTGTATAAATTGAACTATATATATATGTAAAATAATTATAATGTGTCTTACTAGCTAATCTCGAAGGACAGCCAATGAGCGGGATCCCTGCCGATAGAAGACCGTGTTCCGAGCCTAGTTTTCAGCATTTTGAGCGGCTCAAGCAGCGTGATTAGGGTCTAGCCAAAATGCAATCTGCTTATCCTAGTATGACTGCTCCACATTCGGGGGACGTCGGGCACTGATCCTTTCCACATCATGCGTCTCACCGGGTTTGACATTCCAATACAAGCGCTTTATGGTGCACTTGTTGTCAGCGTAACGCTTGGCGAAATGTTGCTCGATGCCTTACTCGATGTCAGTCCATTGCTCTGAGCGCATGTGGGTCGTGAAGTCAAAGTTGCGCTGCAATTAAATATAAAAAATAAATATAGAGATATAAATAAATAAACAAATTTAGATAAATATACACATTTAAATAAATGAACACGATAATAAAATAATATAAAAGGAAAATAAAATACCTGACCATGAGTCTTCCTTTGTTGTGCGCCTTTTTGGACTTCTCGATAGCGCTCTAGGAAGGGTATTACAGCGGAAGTCCCCGACCAGCTCGCAGACAAAGTTACTCCACCACACAGCGTTGGGCCCAATTTGAAGCATCGTTCCTTGATCGTTACACTCAAACTTGATCTTCAGTGGGCCATCTTCATCCACTGCTTTCTTGAGCGCGAGGATCCTGGTTTCTTTGCGCACCCCTTTCTTTCCTCCATCTATGCCGCCTCCCCTAGCTCCCCTGGTGGCTTTTCGGCCTCCCACACCTACAAATTTAAGTGAGTGATAACATCATAAAAATTCAAGGTAAGCAAATTGAAGTGATCAAGTTTATGCTTAGATTAAAATAATCCAGAAATTCTAACCTCGACAACCATGGCCAATCTAACGTGGATTAGGAGGTGGTTCACCGCCATCGTCACCACCGTGAGCGCTGCTACTGCTGCTGACATCTGTAAAAGTACAAGTAGAATAACATATAGAAATTCATGAACAAATTAATATAAGCATGCACACATTCAAATACGTACACATTTAAATAAAAATACACATTTAAACAATCCATAAAATTTTTATTCATTTAAATAAGTGTCACATTACAAGTTATAATTCAAGATCAGTCTTCCTCATCACTAAAATAAACAATAGTCGCAGCTTCATCATCATCATCAGCATTGGCGAGGACTTCATCATCAAAATCTGCTAAATCATGAGGAACGTGGTCTTCATCATCAATAAAATCATCGTCTTCGTTAACAGCAATGATATTTGGTGGTGCCTCAACTTCCGTTGATTGACCATTAATATTCAAGGTCGCAAAATCCACATCATTCAAACTATTAGAAAGTGCTAGATCGGATGTGTTGTTGTCATGTATAACATCATGATCGTCTTCTACTACGATGACACCCCCGTTCGAAGACTTTTAATGATTCACATCTTGGACCACCTTCCAATGGAGTGGTCGCCAGGCTATATCTTCAAGGTAGAAGACTTGTTTGACTTGTGTTACGAGAATGTACTGCTGATCTTTAAACGACTCACTAGATGCCAAGATTTGTGTTATGTTGTTTCTAGTGACAAAACATTTGACTGTATGTCCTTCGTTGCTAGTGTCGAACCACTTAACTTAGAACAACACAACTTTGAACGAGATATACAGAAACTCGAGATTTTCTTCAAGCTGACCATAATACATTTCTCCGTCCTTCTCACCAGGTGAACAAATGCCGTTGTTTTGAGTTGTACGACGATCATCGCGGCTGTGTACAACAAACCTCAGACCATTAACTACACAAGAGTTGACTGAGATTGGAATCGATGATGGTCCACAAGCCAAAGCGAATAACTCGTCAGTTAAAGTTGGGTCTTTGTCTATGTAACGTCGACGGATCTATGAAAAAGATAGGAATAGATAAAGATGAGTAATATATAATCGTTATTTTTACAGCGAAATACATACAATAAGTTTAAGTTTACCTGCAGCTCAAACCAACGAGGTAATTCTTGTTCCATGTCACTGTTAGGAAATTTCCTGAAAATGTTCATGATATTAGAATAAGTCATCGAAAAGATAACTTAGGAAATAGAAGTTTCAAAATAAAAACGCGTACCTCTCGAACTCGGCCAGGTACGTGTTGTTTTCAGGACTGTTTTGAAGTATATACCATATCACTTTCTTCATTTCTTTGTGATCTAACCGAATAAGTACCTGTTTACCCATCGTTTTACATATTGATCCGAACACTTGAAATTGACATGTTGGGGGAGGACAGTAAATGATTAAATTTTGTCGTAACACCCCAAGAATAATGAGAACAGAAAGTCAATGCTTCTTCTGCAACATAACCCTCTGCTATTGAACCTTCTGGCTTAGCTTTATTTCGCATAAATTTTTTAGCTTCTTCATGTATCTTTCAAATAGATACATTCACCGGTAGGGAATATGCCTGCCTTCAAGAGCCTCTTCAGGTAAATGAATAACCAAGTGAATCATAATGTCAAAGAAAGCAAGAGGATATATTTGCTCGAGATTGCACAAAATATCAATCAACTGCATCTCAGCTTTCACTATGTCATCCTCCATCAAAGTTCAAGCCCATATTTGCTTAAAGAATGAACAAAGCTCGATTATTGGTGTTGCAACATTTGAGTCCAAGTATTGCTGAAGTTCATAAGGAAGTAACCGTTGCATCATTATATGACAGTCATGAGACTTCATCCCTGTTATATTGCTATAATTAACGGTCACTTTTTGCTTAAAGTTGGATTCAAACCCATCTGGTAATTTAACTACTTTGATGAACTGACAAAACTTTTTTTTATTATCGGGTGTGAAGGAGTACTTAGCATGAGGTTTCAAGCACTTACCATCAAAGGGCTCATCCTCACCATCCCCTATATTAGCAGGATAGTCAGCATGATCCTCCTTGGGGTCCTCCTCTGGATCCTCATCCGGATCAGAGTCTGCCACATAGCCTGGTGACAAGCCGGTAGGCGAGGCATCAGCAGGTAGAGGCTGGTCCTCCAAGGGTGCCTCAGTATCGGATGGCACTAAGTACTCAGGGTACTCAGGCTCAAGTACGTATGGTACCTCAACAGGTAAAGGTGGGTGCTCAGGACCGGGTATGTAATCGGGAAATGGCAGGGCTACCGGTTGCATGGGGAGTCCATCGTATCCATATACGATGACTCGTGGAGAACCTCCATCAGACAGCTCCTCATCAGCTCCCCAGAAGACTCTCCCTGGCTCGGAATCAGTGTAGACAGATGAGTAGGTGACTGTGGATGAAGAAGACATAACAGAATCTGTAACACTCAAACAGAGTTTACATTAGTACATATATAAGACCCATAATAATATACTTTATATATTATAAACACGTATGTGAATCCTACAGCATCTAGTATACTCAACTAATGCAACAAGTAATGTATAAGTGAATGTCCCATGAAAACCCCTTTGTATGATGCAATGTTTGAAAATGGTTATAGTCCAAGTAAAAATATTTGACCTGGTTCTCTATAACCTTGGCTCTAGATGCCAATCTGTAACACCCCCAAATTGGGTCGCAGCGGAATAATAAGTCCGAGAGCGTTACATCATAGATCAATAGCACATGATATGAGAACGACCTCTAAAAGAGTCGTTTAAAGTACGATACATTGGATTTATTGAAATTTTTTAATACAAAGCGCAACGGCTTAAATTGATCAACATTTGATAACAAAGATTTTAGATCATAACAATGATCCCAAGATGTAATGACTCCAAATCTTTAATGCATGACTCCCCAAAAGACTATCCCCAATGTATCCTTAGCACCTCGTGCCTCATTGACCTGAGAAAACATGCTTTAAAACGTCAACATAAAGTTGGTGAATTCGTAAGTTTATGTAAATATAATGTGGGACCGCAAGATTTTCAAGTGCATGATAATGCAACAGATTCAAACATCACAAAGTGTAATTACGTTTCCCTAAGCTCATAAAATTGAAGCTCCACATGTATGA
Source organism: Tanacetum coccineum (assembly GCA_026074375.1). Taxonomy (NCBI): domain Eukaryota; kingdom Viridiplantae; phylum Streptophyta; class Magnoliopsida; order Asterales; family Asteraceae; genus Tanacetum; species Tanacetum coccineum. Next base: position 53,495 of record BQNB010024835.1, read on the forward strand.
ATTGCAATATAAATTGCCAACATTGCCCTTGATGATGTTCTAACCCGCAACATCCCAAATCCGACATGGTATACGTCCGTTGTCCGGAAAACCGGCACAGTGAGTGCTACTCACCCGAACGGGGATGTCAAACCCAAATAGATGTATTTATAACATTCGCACTCACACAAAGTAATTGACAGTTCATGATAATGGGTACAGTGGGTTATCGTTACTTAGGCAAACACGTAATCATGATAAAATGTATACTTGCGTCCAATTTGTAAAACAATGCATGTTTCTCACCTCAAAAGTTGTAAATCATTGATATAGTAAAACATGGTGCTATGAACTCACCTTAGTGAATAGACTGATGTATATGAATCAAGTGAATGGAAATGTCACGGATAAGACCGAATGCAACCTAATTAAATATAGGTCGTATGAGTACATTATACTTAATAATACTACATCACAAGTTATATAGTTACACCACCACCTAATAGTCTTTGTTTAGTTTTAAATGTCAAAACAATGTTTAAACCGTACTTTATTGAATAAAGGTGTTTGTATTTGTATCCGTAAAATAAAGTGTGGTTTTTATCTCACAATTGATTGTTTGTTAATAATACACAAAATATTATATTTATAATATTTATGCCCCTGATGAACAGTAGATTTAATTGTTTTTATAAAATTATATAAAACTACTTTTTTAATTGTTTTTAGTGATTCCTATGTCCACATCTTCGTAATTAAAAGCTCTATCAAAATATTATATGTATAATATTTAATCCACTGATGAACATTAACTTTTACTATTCATAATAACTTATAAAACTTTTTTTATGTAATTAATTATATATAACTTGCAAAATGCATAACTTGTTCATTTTAATTCTGTTTTTCGAGTTTCTTACGTCCTTGGATTCCTTAGGAAGAGCACTATAATTATAAAATATATATTTTAATATCTCAGATCTGTAACAGTAAGTATTTATACAAAATAACTTTTATAAAAACACTTTTATACGTTTAATTATTGTAAACTTAAAAATGTCATATCTCCTTCGTTATTGCTCGGTTTTTCAAGTTTCTTATATGCTTACGATCCTTGTGATAAGTACTAATTAAATAAAATGTAAAATATATGTGTTTACACACGAATTCAAACAGTAGGCATCAAAACAGTTTGTGTGTTTATGTTTTCTAAAACAAGTTTTATACTTCCATTTATTAAGAGCTTTTGTACAATTCTTTTACCAAGTTTTCTACCATATATCTTACCTATATTAAGTCCCTTAAAAGTCCATAACACTTGTCCAAATGAAATCCATGTCCTCATGATCTTTTTATACATAAACTTGTAATTATCTTTCAATACAAAATAATTCACAAACTAAACTCATAAATCAACTAGTACTTATATTAAGTGTGTACTTCCATTTCATGTATTATTTCATCATTATACTTATAAAATTCGAACCTATACATGTCTTGTAATATCTCATAAATCATCAAATTAAACCTAGGTGGTGATTAACATATATATCAAGTATGTAAACATGTAAATGAATAATGAAGATGTTAAAACTTAAATGGACCTTAGAGATGAGTAGTAGGATGATGAACACAAGCTTATACTTAAGCTTAAACCCAATAATGTAAACCCAAGATCAAACCCTAATGAGAAAACCCTAATTATATTTCTTGTATACTTCTTGTTAAACCACAAACCCAAGCTTCCAATGCACTTGAATGATCTTAGATATACTTAGAATGAATACTTGTATGCTTGAATATGAAAATTATATGAAACCCTAAATAAATAAGGGTGAGCCGTGGGTTATAGATGGAAATGGAGAGAGTTTTGTGGCTTGGTGAATTGCTTGGAGTATGTAAATGAATGCTAGTATGTATGACCTTCCTTATATAGCAAGTGGGAAACCTTAAACCATCTAAAACCAAACCATGGGATGTAGTGGTTTCAAGTACAAGTGTAAGAAGGCTTCTCCTCCTCCCTAGGCATGTACATGGCTGAAATTGGTGTTTAGGGTACATGTGATGTGCCAATTTATGGAAACTTGTGATGAAAGTACTAGTTGTGGGGTTTAAGAAAGTATACAAGTGAGTTTTGATTTAATTATCAAGTGTATGTGTATGTATCCGGCCTAAGTGGTTAATAAGTGATAAAGTGAGTTAATTTTTATGTATTGGGTATAATTGTGGGTATTGGTTTGAGTATAGATAGGTATAGGTGCTTCCGGGTATGCCCGAATGTAATTTATTGCGAAACGTAAGCGTTTTACGTAACCAATAAAAATAAATTATGAAAAGTTATAAATTATACTCTTAATAATCATATAACACTTGCTTGATGTAAACTTTTATTTGTTTGGTGTCCGTTTACGTTGAATGATGATTTTTAGTTTACGCGATTTAACTATACGATAATAATTAAAAACGAACGCGTAAAACTCTAAAAATAAATAATGGAATAAATGAAGTCGTAAATGACCTGAAAATGTGAAATGTTACCGTCTCTACCCGTTAGAAGAGCCTTGTCCTCAAGGCTCAAGTTGCAACACTTGATGAAGGTACGGGTTTAGTAAAGAGATGCATATACTTCTTTTGAAATTGGTCTTCACGTTCCCATGTGAACTCCGGACCTCTCATCGAGTTCCATCGAACCTTGACGATTGGGATACGGCTTTGCCTTCACTAATCCTACTTTTGTACAAGATTTTAGCCAAGAATATGTTGTAATTACCCACAATGGTCCCTAAGTCCGTGTGAAATGAAAGAAAAAACAAGGCAAAGTGTGCTAGTGTTTAAGTTTTCCTTAACCTTAAACTAACTAAACATTCATCCTTAAACTAACTATGGTATACATGGGTTAAGGGTACATGTTGTAAGGGTATGTAAGTGATTTTTTGCTCCTTCCACAAACCATTGGACGACTAGGATTTGAGTTCGGTACACATGAATAGACAATGTTTAGATAAATAAGCTTTTAGTACTTAAGTTGTTAATAATAACTAAAATATAATAATGTTGCCCTTATGGTATGTGTTAAGTTTAAATCATAACCGCCTCCTTTAGGCTTTAATACAAAAAAATTGTATAGTTTTTTTGTGTTTAGGGAATAAAAATGGGTATTGGTTTGAGTCTAGATACTCTAAGGAATTTCCCGGTATGTCTAAATGTATTTTATTACGAAACTAGCGTTTTACTAAACAATAAAAACAAAATATGAAAGGTATAAATTATATTCTAAAAATCATATAACACTTTGCTTGATTAACCTTAACTTGTTTGGTGTCCGTTACGTTGAATGATGATTATTAGTTTACGCGATTTAACAATAATAATAATTAAAAGCGGACGCGTAAAAACCCTAAAAATAATATGAAAATAATTAAGTCGGAAATACCTGGAAATGTGAAATGTATACAAGCAACCAGTAGTACTTAAAATATTAATTTGGGTTAAAACAATAATGTACTAAAAATGAGTACATACAAGGTGGGCTAAGGCAATTTGGTGTAACGATTGGTTTAAGCGTTAACAATGCTCTTCGTTAATAGTCCGACTTAACCAGAAAATTATGAGAACCCTGAAAAAGGATAGGCTCGGAGGGTTGTACTAGGGGTATCCTGCACTAAAAATGAGTGCATGGCAAGGGTGTGGGATAGTTATATGATCGGTATGACCATCATGACAATTACAGGTTTAAAACATGGGTTAATCCTAATGCCTCTTATCAAGCAAATCCTAATACTTACTATGCGGTCTCGGAATGCATCACAAAACAAGTTCTAGAATTTAAATACAAACCAGTAACTCTCATAATCCTAAATTACACCAATACCAATAGTTCTAGAAAAGGCAACAAAAAACCACACATACACATCCGGTAACCCGGAATAAACACACATGATTTGCTCACTGTTTAATTCCTATAACTACGAACAAGCAAAAGGTAAAATCTAAGAGGCGAACCCTCACAATTGGGGTGGAATTTAAGGTTTTGTGCTAGTAATATAAATTCCTATCCATGAGACGCTATTAATACTTGGTTTTCGTCGTAGAGTCACATAAAAAAATTTTAAATTTGGGTTAAAGATCACCTCTTATGCAGAATGTTATTGATATATTACCCATCATGTTTAAGGATAAGCAAGAGGTAAATAAAGGAAAGTTTCTAAGGCTTATTTCCTCCTACACTTAAGTTGAACATTGTCCCTAATGTTCTATAAAGGTACCTGTAAAAACGAATAAAGGGAAAAGAAAACAAGGAAAAGAAACTAGTACTCCCTTGGTTTTCTTAATAATGTAGAAGAAACATGCGATAACTAGTTAAATCATCGTCCAAGAATTGTCCAATGAAACTTCCTAAACTCCCAAGCTTCTTTTCTTATCAAATATACCTGTATCAAGACAAAACAACTATACCAAGCATAAAATGTGCGATATACAAATAAATACAATTATGAAATTAGGGTTTGACTTGATAAAGCAGTAAAGATAGGATGAGAGAATTGTCAAACTCATGGTTTTGCAGGTTATTACCAGAAGAGAACATATTTAAATGTTATGCAAGTTTTATTTTCAAAAATAATTAAAAACTATAAGTTTTCTGGACCTGGGTGTTTGACGGCGTCAGGAAAATCCTGACTCCATCACAGGTGTCGTGGTGACGGCGTCGCGTGTAAATCGTGATGCCTTCTCCATGTTATGTGAAAACGAAATTTTTGTTTTTGATGAAAAATTTCCTGCACTTGATTCCATAAGTTAATTCCTGTGCAAATAGCTGCATAAAACCTGATTATTTTACAAATTTAACTCATATGACTCGAAACTGACGTGAATTAATCTAAACAAATTATTTAACATGCTTGAACTTGGTTCAAAAACCGGATAGATTCCCCTACACTTATTATTTGCAAAATACCTTTGATTGAAATTAAGACGAGGTTAGTTACAAACAAACAAAGCATGATTGCAAACTAATTCAAACATAATAAAACAAACAATAAAGAGTTAAAATACACTAGACACTCCTAATATGCAGGAAAAGTAAATATTGGGTTGAATCCCAAAAAGCATTTTTCTTTATTTATGAGTCTTGTAGCTAGACTCGAAGTCACACGTCAAGTGTCGTAGAAATGGTCCAAGTCAATGATTTCCCTTGGACTTTCCCTTTCGGAGAGCTTCCTAGTTGTCGGGATTGATTGCAGGGTTTTGGTAAACTCCTCTCCGTCCGGGTCAATCAGTCTAATCTTGGCATGCCATGCTCCATCTCTGTTTTTGGGTAGTTTGTCCTAATTAATTAGGTTTTTAATTAAGCTCTCCGACTCCCACATATTATTCTTAAGGTTAATGGGTATGGCTCCTAAAAATTCTACCATCCTCCTAAACACTAAGGTATCCTTAAAAGGATTGAGCTCGACATCTATAGCAATTTCCCATTCTCTAGGTAAATGGCAGTCTAGGAAGTCCTTCCTAGCATGATAAGGGGTTCGTGCGCCTACTCCATCTGAGCGAGGTCATGGTTTGTATGATTCCCTTTTCCCAAGTATGGTCCAATATGGTGCTTCCTCTTCACCTAAGTCGACTCTTTTTACTCCGAATACCGACCTAGTGATTCCTTCTCCCACCGTTATTTTGGCCATCCTACAATCTATAACTGCGTTGGCGGTAGCTAGGAATCCTCTTCCTACTAGAAAAGGGGTTTTGAGGTCCTTCTTCATATCGATCACGTAGAAATCATTTAATAGTTTTAGTTTCCCAATGTGGACTTCTACGTCTTTAACAATCCCAACGGGGTAGGATTTGGTTCCGTCAGCCAATCCAAAGATATCGTCAGTCTCTTCTAATATTCCAATGTTAAGCTTTTTGAAGAGGTAAAGTGGGATTATGTTTACGCCTGATCCTAGATCGGCCAAGGTGTCAAAAGGTTTTGAGTCCCCTAATCTACAAGGTAGAGTGAATAGTCCGGGGTCTTCCAACTTTGCAGGTACTTCGCCTTGGATAAATGCTGATCTTTTTTTGCCTAGTTCTAAGCTCTCTATGTATTTATCCAATATAGCATTATAGATTGGAGCGTGAGCTAGGAATTCAAGAACCGGTAGGTTAAGATGCAAATCCTGGAATTCATCTTCAAGAGTTCAGGTTCTTCTGGTTGTTGCGGTTCGATCCCATCCCGGTTTGCAGCAGGCTTGCCTGGGAAATGTTTGCCTCCTTGGAATGTGCTTTGATAGGATTGATTGTAGTGGAGGGGTGAGATGAGCATTGAGGATCAATTGTTGGGTAAGAACGAGCAGACAAAACTGGGGAAGCACTCAGTTTTGGGTTCTTGACCGTATCACTAGGTAAGGCTCTTGATATTTGATCGGTGATGGCCTTTAACACTGTGTCGATCTTGTTGGTCATCTCACTTTGTTGTTGTTTAAAATTAGCTTCAAACTTGGACAGTCTAGCGTCTTGAGATGCCATGAAATTGGATACCAATTCTTCAAGATTTGATTGATTGTTAAAGCTTTGAGGGCGGTTGTTGAAGGAATGGTTTCAGATTAAACCATTGGATTGGAATCGCTTAGGTGGGTTTGAAAAATTATTTTGAGAATTTTAGGGTTGTCTCCACTTAAGGTTCGGGTGACTTCTCCATGATGGATTATAGGTGTTACCAAGATTGTTTTGCTCGGGCTTGAAAGTATACCGCTTACCTCCTGCTTCATCGATACGCGAGGATGTGTATTTAACAAAGGCTTGTTCGGGATCTTCTATGCAATACTGAGTGTTGTAAGGG